>JANBSD010000025.1:0-28587 GCA_027578495.1 Coemansia sp. RSA 2610
CCACGTCGTGTACCACGGCGACATCGGCGAGGACGCGCGCACGCTGATCGCCTACTTTGAGCGCAACGGCGCGCCCAGATGCCCGCCGACCGCCAACCCCGCCGAGTACATCCTCGACGTGGCCGGCAAGCCCGGCGCGCGCGTCGACTGGCCGCGCGTCTGGCGCGAATCCAACGAGCGCCAGGCCGTGCTGGCCGAGATCGCCCGCATCAACGCGCTCAAGCACCGCGCCGGCGCCGACCGCGCCGAGCCCGGCGCCGACCGCACGTACGCGCGCAGCGTCGCGTACCAGACGCGCCTCGTGTTCGCGCGCATGCTGCTGATGCAGTGGCGCAACACCGAGTACCAGCTCACGCGCATCGCCCTGCAGGTCATCTGCGCCGTCGTCGTCGGCCTGGCCTACCTGCGCCTCGGCGACGGGCTCGCCGACATGTCCAACAAGATGATGGCCCTGTTCTTCGTCGCCGTGCTCGGCATCCTCGCCACCAACAACGTCATGCCGCAGTACCTGCGCGACCGCCGCGTCTACGGCCGCGAGTCCTCCACCAACCAGTACGGCTGGCAGGCCTTTGGCCTCTCCGTGGTCTTTGCCGAGTGGCCCTTCGCCGTGCTCGCAAACACCCTGTTTGTCGTCATCCTCTACTGGATGGTCGGCCTCAACCCCGCCTCCGACCGCGTCGGCTACTTCTACATCGTCTACATCGTCTTTGGCTTCTTCTCGCTGTCGCTCGGCCAGATGATTGCCTCGTTCTCCGCCAACGAGTTCATCGCCGCGCTGATCGCCCCCATCCCCGGCGCCCTGCTCACCCTGGTCGCCGGCGCCACCACGCCCTACCCCTCCATGCCAAAGTTCTTCTCGTCGTGGCTCTACTGGCTCAGCCCGCACCGCTACCTGCTCGAGGGCCTCATCGCCAACGACCTGCACGGCGCCCGCGTCCACTGCAACCCCGACGAGCTCTACACCTTCGAGCCGCCCGCGAACTCCACCTGCCGCGACTACGCTGGCGACTGGGTAAAGTCCGCCATCGGCTACATCGACAACCTCGACGCCACGTCGGCCTGCAAGTACTGCCCCTACAGTGTCGGCGACGAGTTCGTCAGCACCTTCTCGTGGTCCTACGCCAACCGCTGGCGCAACTTTGGCATCCTCTTTGCCTTCATCGCCTTCAACATCATCTTCACCATTGCGATGGTCCGTATCTACAAGGTCAACAAGCGCTAAATCTCTTTCCAGATAGATTCTTTTTATCTTTAACTAAAAACAGAAAATACTACCCAAGCGACCTTTTGTCATTTGTCCTAGTGCTGGCACATTTTCGATGATGGCCTGAAACAATTGCCCACCACCACGCCATTGTCTTTGTACTGCGCACACACCTGGTACGGCAAACACACCCCGTCGTACACTTTCCCGTCCTTGCACTGCATGTACCCCCCGCGTCTTGCAAGTGTCTCCGTGACACCGACCCCCTGCCATTAGCCAGCGTCGTCCCCTGAACATTGCACGAGCCACCTGCCGCTGAAACGCTCACAAAACATATCGCCACAGCCGCAATAGCCAATCCAATCATCTTGACCATCATGCCCCCTTTTCGTGTCGATTCAGCTTGCGACAGAATATATTCACAAAATAACATGTCAGAATGAAGAAAAAGAATCAAGTTGATGCTATGATTCTTTATTCAGTGCTTTGGACAGAAGAACCGTGGCCAGACTTTATATATATACACTGCCGCCATATATCTCTCTTTCTTACTCCTATTCCTTTGCGAGAACACAAAAAAAGAGGGACTAGTGTGGTATCACACGGAGTAAATCATCCAACTCTCTTTTCTTTGCGGAATTTGGGGGTTTCCTTCCACATTAGCTCCCTATTATACATCATATATTTTACAGTTCCGCTTCTTTTTGACTAGATCTCCTTTCCAAGTAAACACCTGTAATAGCTCTATAATAGAAAGGTGGATCCACTTTCTGCTTTAAATGCAGATCCAAGTTGCTTGCAAGGTACATCCGATTGCCTGTTGCTATTGCTTTGTGCCAAACATTTTTGTGACAGCCTGCAATTGTCAACATCCACTATTTGCGTTATACCTCAAACCCCCTGCTCAATTTGGCTGGCAATACTGCTATAGAAATAGCTTTATATATGAAAACCACAAATTGTTTGGTTGGCTATAAAGGCTAGGGTACATATTGATCACTATACAGCAACTCAGATGAGGTTTATTCTGAAAGTGTGAAATTGCATGAGCAGCTCTATTACTTTTAAAATTCTAAAAAATACTTTTATAATAAACTAGGTACTAGTGTGTGTCGAGATAAAGGCACCAGCTGCTGTTAAACACTCTGGACCCTAACAGTTTTGGTTAAACAATAGTCCATGGACATTATGTGAGCCCTGCAAATGACAGCCAGAGAATAATTATTCTTAATCCCAAGAGAGCATGTAATGTAAGAATTCATGGCAGCTTTGCTGCTGCTGCAGTTGCAAAGTCTTGTCTTTTGTGCATGTCCTTTGTGAATTTGTGCCAAAAATTCATGTGGGTGCATTTTCCTATGGCTGAATGTTCCCTTAACATTAAATGCACCATCTTTTTAACATTTCTATTAAAATTCCTAAATGAGAGAATGGCCGCGCTCCACACACAAAGCAGTAAAGTCACCTTGTCCACTCGTGGGAAGAAAATAAATGCGCTACAAAAGACCATGGGGTTTTCTTTGTTAATTTTTTTGTAGATACTCATTGGATGATGTGATTCGAGACACATCTGTCTCCTGCTATAAAAAATGCTGCAGTTTTTTGGTAGCTTTTCATCCCTTTTCTCTAGCTTACATTACCATCTTTTCCATTACTACGCATTAGACTGCATTTTCAGGAGACTTGACAAAATATGCGTATACCAATTTATCAAAGTGAACACCTACCCCATGGCAAACGACTTCCATTCACGCATGTAGATGTATTTGGAAAACTAACTTATGAAAATGTTGAGAAAGCAATTAACCAGTTTATTAGGAATCATTGCAATAGATGGAGTTTAGTTGTTACACAAATGCACTTGACACTTGATCCTTCTAGTGATAATAAGGAGGGTACTGCCCGGGTACAAATAGTGTACAATTGGGATGGAACTCTTGAATATGAAGGCACTGTTACCCTTCGCTCACGACATGCATGCAGTATTATGTGATAGGCTAAATCTGATAAACATACAGCTCCTATAAAAATCATGGAGTTTAATGGTAGTTATTTGTTCACAGCTGCATATGCCAATAAATAGGGAGTTAGCTACTATTCACATGCATCTTGTGTGTGCTTCTGTGTGCAATACTGGTACTAATTGCATTTACATCTAGTTTTACTGCTTCTTATTTTTAGATATCGTAATATAAGCCAGTTTCAGGTAAAAATTGCATAGCACCCATGTCATTACATGACATACATAAACTTCATAAATTCTTGCTAGTATGTCAAGTTTTCACAAGTAACCATCCTCAGCTAGTAGGCACTGCTGGCACAAACTAAACCATTTAGAGCAGGCATGATAACTATCTAGCAAATTTATACAGAGGTATCATTAAATAGCTGTAGATCTTGCCTATGATTTTAAACTGGAAGATCTGACAGTTCCTGTGCTGGTTCTTGATTGAGAGAGCAGCCAAAATCTGCTGGTGGCTCATTCACAAACTTACCTACTAAACATTATTTGCAGTTTTACACTGGTCCAGTGGAGATACCCCCAAGAATTTATCACAGGTGACCATATTCTAGGTATACCCATGGCTGGGAGTGACAAGCTGATACAGGACCTGGAGGCAACCATCCTTCTGTCAGGGAACTCTGTGCATCTGTCAACCAGGTGAGGCACTCAAAAAGCACCTTCCATCTGGTGTTGGAGTTCTTGGTGCCAGACCATGGACCTGGTGCTTACAGTACAGCTGCGCTATTACAGAGATTGCAGCCACTTGGTACGAATACATAGATGTTTTATTTGTCTGTTAGAGTGAGTGTGCAGGTTGATCACCACAACAGGATCCAAATTCCAGTGAGGGCCGACCTGATCGAGGGTTATCTGTAAGGCACTGTTGTCCAGTACGAAAGCGAGCCATCCACTGATAGATCGTGGCACGACTGGGAGCCTGGTCACCCAACGCAGCAGTTAATTCTGCGTGGGTTTCCCGGGGCGACAAATGACGTAAGAAGCAATAATATATCAGTAGGCGAAGTTGAGGCAAATCCAAATCTGCAACAGAAGACATGTTTCTTGAAGTGGAGGAAAAAGAAATTCCAAAAAGAAAACTTTTTTTACGAGTTCTACAGTTTCCGGGAAGTTTTTAGAGTAAACCAGGTGCAAGCGAAACGGCAGAGGGAAACACTAGCTGGCCTATACACACCCCCATCTAATCCTAAAAAGGGGTTTGGTTACACCAAAAATCCGTTGACTTTAATGCAGATCTTGTGAATCGACCTGGATCATACTTTAAGCTCACATGTCATGCAAGTTATGATAAACCACAGATACTTCCAAAACAAAAAAATTACACAAAGTTGCCTTTAGTCGAACGTCTTGTGAGGGGCCAGCGGGTACAGCACCAGCTCAGCGCTCGCGTCATCCGCCTGGTCCTCGGGCTTGGGCGGATTCGACAGAGCCCGCGGATGGCGCCGCTGGCCGCCGCCGCTGGAGCTCCGGGCATGGTGGATGGGCGGCGACGACGGCGACGACGCAGTGGACCGGAAGCCGCGCATCAGAAAGCCGACCAGCCCCGACGACGTTCGTCGGTGCGTGGCCCGCTGCTGGTCGTCAGACACGTCGAGCGACGGCGTCGACGCGCCGGTTACCGGCGACGGGGGCACAAACGCGTATTCGCCCTCAACAAACTCTGGCTCCGACAGGGCCCGCCGTGTCGGAGATGCGTCCGCGTTGCGGTACTCGGGCGACACCAGGGCGTCGAACTGCACGTCGAAATGGTCGACGACGTCGATCTTCCACGAGGCAATGGCCGACGACTGCTCGGCGGCCGCCCAGGACTGCGTGGGCGGGGCTACCGGGATCCCGGACTCGCTCTGTCGCCGGCGGCCCGGCGGCTGCGCGCCCTCGGAATGGCGGCCCCAGGGCGCGCGCGCGGCCGGCATCAGCGACACGGCCGACGAGGACGATGACGACGAGGAGCGCGGCGCGCTGGCCCCGCCCAGGTTGTGGGCCGAGCGCGCGTGCTGCGGCTGGTACGGGCGTGGCGCCGACGCGCTGCTGTGCGCCGCGTCCGCCGCGTGCTCGAGCGGCGCCACCACGGCGACCACGACGAGGCGGTACTCGCGCGACACGTACTCGCTGGCAAACTGGCTCAGACCCTGGGGCACCTGCATGACCTGCGACGCGCGCACCTGGCGCGCCACGCCGGTGGCCTGTGGCGGCGCCTGCGCGGCGCCGGGCACGGGCGGCGGCGACACGCTGCTGTTGGCGTTGCGCAGCAGCACGGCCAGGCGCGACCGCGTTTTGCGCACGCGCCGCGCCAGCTGGCCGGGCGACGCCGGCTGCGACTCGGGAGCCGACGGCTCGCCGGGCTCCGCGTACTCGTCGTCGTCGCCACCCGCGCTGGAGTCGCCCAGGTCGTCCAGGCGGCAGGTCGCCAGATGCGAGATGCGGTCGACCAGACGCTCCTCGCCCTTGACCTGCACATGGCACATGACGCACTCGGCGAAATGCGCGGCCAGCACGCGCAGGCCAAAGCGCGCGTCGGACGTGCGCGCAGCCAGGTCCAGGCGCAAATGCGTGCCGGGCTTGACCACGTCGCGGCTGATCGCGCCCCACACGCGCACATGGCAGGAGCCGTCGGGGCAGCCCACCGACTGGTCAACGCGCTTCCGGCGCGCCAGCCGCCCGGCAACACGCACGCGCCGGCACGCGAGCTCGCGCTCGGCAGAGTACGCGGCGCCGACGTAGTACGCCAACGACGCGCGCTCGACGACCAGCCGCACGACGTAGCGGATCTGGCACATTTCGCGCACCAGCGACGACGGCACCCACCAGGGCACCAGCAGCTCGAAGGCAAACTCGTGGGTGCCGGCGGCCAGCGTGCACGCGTCGCGCAGCGTGTGCGTTTGGCGCGTTATTTCGCGCGCCTGCGTGGTGGTGCTTAGCGGCACCCAGGCGCGCAGGCTGACGGACTCCTCGCCGACGAATTCAACGCGCACGCGCTGGACGGCTAATGGCCGGGTCAGGCGCACCAGCGCCCGGGCGCGCACCCGCGTTGCGCTGTGCGTCGTGTCGGCGGACTCGGCGTCTATCTCTATGCTGAGCTCCGGCGCCCCGCTGGTGAACGGCATTTCGCTCGATACAAATAGAAAATAATTCTGGAGTGAAACAAGAAAAAGAGGAAACGAAAATCAGGGGAGGGGGGATCTCGCGCAATTACACGAGGAATTATCCGGGTATTTCAGGCCCACTTGAAGAGCCAGGACCAGGGGAGCTAATATTCGAGGAGCCTATATTCGAGGATATCATATTCAAGGATCTCATATCCCTGGAGCCTATATCCAAGGAGCTAAAAATCCATGGGGCTTTGTCTAGGACAGCTCGGCCAGCATCTCGTCCAGCTGCGCCTGGTTGGCCCGCGCAATGGCGCGGCGGCAGAGCTTGTTGGCGGCCGTCAGCATGCCGTTCTCGGCAGTCCACGGCTCGCAGTCAATGCGGATGGCAGCCAGCAGCTCCTGGCGCTGCAGCCCGTTGCGCTGGGCGGCGGCAGCCAGGTCGGCGGCCACGCGCGCACGGAGCTCGGGGCAGCCCGCGGCCTCGGCAGGGTCCTCGCTGACCAGCGCAGCCACGGCAGGGTCCACGTTGACCAGCGCGCAGGGCCGCGCCAGCTGCACGCTGGCGACCACGCACACGTTGGCGACCAGCGGCGCGGTGCTGTAGGCGGCCTCCAGCGCCTCCAGCGCCACGTACTCGCCGCACGCCAGCTTGACCAGGTTCTTCTTGCGGTCGATGACGCGCAGCTGGCCGCGCGGCGTCCACTCGCCGATGTCGCCGGTGTGCAGCCAGCCGTCGGCGTCGACCGCGGCGCGCGTGGCGGCGGCGTCGCCGAGGTAGCCCTGGAACACCGACGGGCCGCGCACGCAGATCTCGCCCTGGCCGCGGCGCGCAAAGTAGCCCGCGTCGGGCGCGTCGACCAGCTTGATCTCGACGCTGGGCACGGGCACGCCCACGTTGCCGACGCTGGCGTCGCCGGGCAGCTGCACGGCCACCAGGCCCGACGCCTCGGTCAGGCCGTAGCCCTGGATCACCGGGCACACCGCCGCGGCAATGAACCGCTGCACGTGCGCGTTGAGCGGCGCGCCGCCGGCAATGGCGATCTTCAGGCAGCCGCCGGTGCCCAGGCGCGTCTTCTTAAAGACAATGCTGTCCAGCGGCCACGTCGGCAGCCCGCGCTGCGCCAGCCACGTCTTCAGCCGCACGGCGCCGTGGAACAGCTGCTGCACCGCCCACGGGCGCCGCGCGACCTCGCGCAGAATGCCCGCGCGCATCGCGTTCCACACCTGCGGCACGCCCAGCAGCACCGCCGGCCGCAGCGCGCGCATGTCGCCCAGGCCCCCGCCCGCCACGCCGTCCTCGGTCAGCGTGCGCGGCGCGCCGTAGCCAATCGCGATGCCCGCATACAGGCAGTACGTCTCGACAAAGAACGCCAGCACGTGCGACAGCGGCAGGTACGACAGCACGCGGTCGCGCTCGTAGTCGATGTACGCCGGCACCAGCGCGTGGATCGCCCCGCACACCGCCAGCAGCCCGCGGTGCGCCACCAGCACGCCCCTGGGCGCGCCCGTGCTGCCGCTCGTGTACATCACCAGCGCCGTGTCGTCGCCGCGCGCCACGTTCGCGTCGCGCGGCTGCTGCCGCCCCAGCGCGCGCACCGCGTCCAGCGCCAGCACGCGCCCGCCCGCCGCGCGCACCTGCGCCGCCGCCGCGTCGGCGCCCGCCGGCATCCCGCACGCGTCCGCGTAGTACACCACCGTGTCCGCGCGCAGCCGCGCCCACACGCGCGCCACGCGCGCCAGCTGCTCGGCCTTCACCACCAGCACGCGCGCGCCCGCCTCGTTCACCGCGTGCTCCAGCCCGCGCTCGCCCAGCGTGTCGTACGCCGTCACCACCTGCAGCCCCTGCGAGTAGCACGCCAGCATCGTCAGCGTCCACTCGCGCGACGTCGGCGCGTAGATCGCCACGCGCGCCGCCTCCAGCGCCCGCAGCCCCGCCCCCAGGTCGCGCGTAACCGCGTGGATCTGCCGGTACGTCAGCCACTCGTAGTCGCCCAGCTCGTACCGCTGCCGCCCGCGCGCATCCGTGGTTACCCCGAGCACCGCCCGCCGCCCCATTGTCTGCTTGTCGGGCTCGCGCTGCAGCCGGTACAGAAACGCATCGTACACCGTGGCGATGTCCGGCGCCGCGCTGCTGGTCAGCTTGTCCAGCGCCGACGGATGCCGCCGCGCCGCCGTCTCCGTGCTGCTGCCCGTGCCGCCCACCGCCCACGAGTACAGAAACGACATGTCCGGTTACTATGACCACTGGTTGTAAAAGGAAATAATACACAAGATACAAAAATAGAGTGAGAGTGATAAAAAACGATCCCTGCCTGGCCCGTGATTCCGCCGTCTCGCCAGTATTGCCCTTGCTCGTGGCCGAGAATCAATACTGATTAAAATCAAGTCCAGCCCCCCCCCGATTGTATTAAGCTCACCAGCACGCCCTGCGGCAGGCCCGGACCCCCGCCATGTGCGCCCGGCCGCCGTACACGCCCCACCGACACACGCTGTCAAACCGGTCCAGCAGCACCTGCATCAGCCACGGAATGCACACCCGCGCAACCCCCGGCATGTAGTACACCGCCACCGTGGCCAGCGTCACCGCCGACTCCATGCTGGTAAAGTCGTCCGCCTGCATCCGGAACCACCGCACACTCGACGCCACATACGCATGCTGCTCGATGATTTCTCGCAGCTCCGATTCCCGGGGGCACCTGCGTTTGAACCTGCCCGGCAGCAGCGACACGCTCAGCTTGTCCAGCTGCGGACATCCGCCGAGTATCGCCAGCAGATCCGCAATCGACAGCCGCGGCCGCACTATCTCCAGCTGCTGGAGCATAGCCGCCGCACACGACCCCGCCAGCACCATGCCAAACTCGGCTATGTACGGAAGCTCCAGATGCAGCCTGTGCACGCAGCAGCCGAGGTCCAGCCCCGTTATCACCGCGTCGCTCACCGACATGTGCTCGTTCTGGTGGTTCCCCTGCCACCGCAGCCACACGCTGCGCAGCCCCGTATACGCTCCCCGTGCAAGCCCGCGCGCGCGGAGCTGCATCGCCAGCTCAAAGCTTATCGACATTTGCAAGTAGTCCAGCGTCTGCTGCGCGTAAAACAGCACCGCCCCGAATGACCGCGGGTGCTGCGCCCTACACACGAGCACTTGCAGCCGCGGGTACGGCGTCTCCAGTATCTGCCAATCCGGAACCTGCCCTTCCATATACACCCAATTTATCACCAGCCGCGTCAGCCGGGGAAACTGCACGCACGCCTGCTGCCCACCTTCGCTCCACAGTATCCAGTCAAGCACCGTGTACTGCCCCGACTCTATGTACAGCCGCTCCAATGTCGCTGCGTTCCGCTGGATCAGCTGTGCCGTAATATCCGGCCGGTGCTCAAAATCGTGTATCTCCAGGCTCTGCAGCGAACCAGTCGCCCGGCATAGCAGAAGGTCGCTTGGAATTGCCCTCGCGTATACCAGCCGCATATGCGCCACGTGTGCACGCTCCAGCTCGCTTAGCCGT
Source organism: Coemansia sp. RSA 2610 (assembly GCA_027578495.1). Classification (NCBI taxonomy): domain Eukaryota; kingdom Fungi; phylum Kickxellomycota; class Kickxellomycetes; order Kickxellales; family Kickxellaceae; genus Coemansia; species Coemansia sp. RSA 2610. The sequence continues at coordinate 9,817 of JANBSD010000025.1, forward strand.
CCGAGCGCTGCATCCGAAAACCCGAACCAGTCCATGGGGCTCAGCCAGTACATGCCGTTGGTACCAATTTCTTTGGCATTCGGCGCCAGCGCACACACGCCGTCGATAAAGTCCGCCACGCCGCGCCCAATCTGTGCCTGCGTCTCGGAATCCGCCCGCTGCGCCAGCTCTTTCAGCTCGGCTGTCCTATCCGCTGCCCTGAACTCGATGTGCACCCGCCGCACCTGTAGCAGCTGCCCAAGCTCTCGCATCTCTGCAGCCAATTCGGCAGATCCCGTGTTGCCTGGAGGCCACAGCCGCAGCCGCCCAGTATCCAGACGGATAACCAAGCTGCGCACGCAGTGCCGGCGCCCGCGCTCAAATACTTCCGCCAGGTCCAGTGCATGGATATACGGCTTGCCGTCGCCCTCGTCGCCCGTCAGCCGAAGCATCGCCAGACGGAACAGCTCTGGGAGCGCGGCCGCGCGCCAGGACCGGCAGACCGCGACAATTGCGCTTAGCGGCCGTATACGGTACACATCTATCCAGGCCCTCCACGCCAGCACATCGCCAGGCGTCCTCTGTGGAATATACCCGGCGGTCCGGGCAATAATATTGGCTGGAAGTCGCTGCGCCAGCGACAGCTCAGCAGTCATTATTGCAATCCAAAAGAATAGAAGAAGAAAAAAGTCTTGCAAAGCAGTTCCGAATAGCGTGTCTGCTTACGTGGATGATATCACACTGTCTTGTGCATCAGGATCGGCAGCAAAATGCGCTGCAACAGGAAGGCTCGCCTGCTCGGCCTCCCGATCGTGTTTGCGCTCGTAGACCCTTAGCACCACCAGCGAACTGGCCACCGCCGCCCAGTACAAGCAGTACCCGATGACGCTGCCCAACGTGGCCACGTTGGTCCAGCCCAGCACGGCGTTGAAAATGCCCCACGCCGTATTATCGTTGGCCTCGGGGTCGCCGTAATCGAGCTTCCACACATTGACCCGCACGTCAAACACGCCGGCCGTATCTGGATCGGCGCCCGCGTACCTGGCAAACACGTGGTTCTCAAAAAACCACACGCTGCGCGAAAACAGCCCCGCCGCAATCAAATACAGCAGACATGTGGTGGCCACAAAGAACCAGTGGAACGACATGGCGTTGCCCGTGCGGTAGATCAGATAGCCCACCAACGACCCACACGCAATGCCCACGACCACCGGCAGCGGGATCGACTTTGCCGAAATCCCCAGCGACACGCCGCCCACAAACACCACCGCCTCCAGCCCCTCGCGCAGCACCGTCAGAAACGGCAAATGGAAAAACAGATACCGCGTCGAAAACACTTTAAAGTCGACAAACCGCCGCCACCCGCGCTTCGCCGACGGCTCGCCCATTGCGCGCGCCAGCTTGACCCGCCACTTGTCCTGCATCCGGCCGCTGCGCAGAAACCCAATGCCCATCAGGGATATCATGCAGGCGGCCACCAGACAGAATATGCCCTCCCAGAGATTCTCGGCCTTGGACCACAGGTCGTTGGACAGCGTGTAAAACACCGCAATGAATATCGCCCCGATTATTAGACAGATTGCAAACCCGCTGCTGGCGCCTATCCATATTTGCTTGCGCGCCCGACGGTAGCTGCCCGGGTCGTCGTGGAATATCGACGAGATGAACGAGAGCATGACCGAGACGATTATCGCCGCCTCGAGCGTTTCTCGGAAGAGTATAAAGAATATAGCCACATTGAACACGTCCGCCATTCTTTATCGTTGGACTACTATCTTTCAAGAATGGATTGTGTGAACAAAGGAGATCGAATAGGAAAAAAAGGGCGAGGTCAATGCAAAAAAAAACCCTCAGGGACCTCTCTCCTTTTTGAAGATTGTGTACTTTTCGGAATTACCAAGGCAAAATAAATAAAAAGCCAAATGAAAAGAGCGCCGTGCTGGCTCTCCCATTCCCTTCTTTTTCTTGTTGCAACGGACAATACAGGTTTTGTTTTCATGTGAGCAAATTATTCGCAAGAACAATTGTGTCCAGTGAGGAGCTATCAGATGGTAAAAATAAGGAAATTTGCGTTATCTGTTCGCAAATCTCTCCCCAACCAAACATTTTTTTTCTTGCTTTCCATCTGTTTTAGGTGAAAGGTGTGGGCAAGCAAATGCAAGCAGTTCATATGTTTTTGTGCATCAATTCCTTTTTACGGAAACCCGCTAACATTTTCTTCTGTAAGCGCCTTCGGATGTTCCGACCAAACCAACTCAAACAAGCGATTTTTTTAACTACCTAAACGAAAAACTCCTCGTTCCATAGACTTTCCTCCCTCCTCCCAACTTTTTTACTTCACTTTTTTTTATTTGCGATAAAGACGATGAAACTTCTGTCTAAAGCCATTGTTGGCGCCGCACTGGCCACATTGGCGCTAAGCAAGAACGTCACCTACTACTGGAATCTCACGTACGCGCAGGCAAATCCCGACGGGCTGCAGCCGCGCCGGGTCATCACAGTGAATGGACAGTGGCCGCCACCCGTGCTCCACGCGACGCTCAACGATACGCTGACCATCGAATTGCAGAACTCGCTGGACGTCTCCACCACGCTGCACGCACACGGACTGCACCTGCAAAACGCCAACTATATGGACGGCGCCTACATGGTCACGCAGTGCGGTATTCCGCCCGGCGCCAACTTCACCTACACGTACGATATCCAGCAGACTGGTACATTCTGGGTACACCTGCACAAGGGCATGCAGTATGCCGACGGGCTGCGTGCACCGCTGATTCTGCACGACCCGAACGAAACCCAAGCATACGATGAGGATCTGGTGCTGCCGCTCGAAGACTGGTACCACCGAGAGTCCGCCGAGTTAACCCACGAGTTCCTCTCATGGAAGAACCCTGGCGGTGCTGAGCCCGTGCCCAACAGCATGCTGGTAAACCGCACTGGCGCCGAGCCCACGACGCTGCGCTTTGAACCAGGCAAGACGTACCGCATTCGGCTGATAAACATGTCGGTGTTGGCGACTTTCCACTTTGCCATTGAGGGCCACACCATGCGCGTAATCGAAGTTGACGGCGTGGACTGCCAGCCGCACGAAGTCACCAACGTGCAGGTAGCCGCGGCGCAGCGCGTCTCGGTGCTGGTCACTGCGCTCAACTCGACCGCAAACAACTACGTGTTCCATGCCGACATGGACACAGACATGTTCGACTCGGTGCCCGACACCCTAGTGTACAACACAACGGGCACAATCGAGTATTCGCCGGACGCGTCGCTAAAGCGCAGCACCGCCGAGTGGACGCCCTTTGCCGACTTTGATTTGATCCCACTCGACGAACACGAGGCGCTGGATTTCGACGTCACGTACAATCTCGACGTGATATTCGGGCAGTTCACCGACGCGCTCAACCACGGCACGTTCAACAACATTTCGTACACAGAGCCCAACCTGCCCGCAATGCTCACGGCGCTCACAGCCCACGATCCATTTGATCCGCGCGCATACGGATCGCACACCAATACGCGTGTGATCGAGCACATGAAGGATGTGCAGCTGGTGATTAGCAACCTCGACGCCGGCATGCACCCGATCCACCTGCACATGGCCGATATGCAGCTGATCGCCCGGGGCGCTACACCCTACGATGCGACATTCAATCCGCGGCCCACTCGCGCACCCATGCGGCGCGACACTGTCGCTATTCCAAGCATGGAGTATGTGGTGCTGCGCTTCCGCGCTAAGCGCGCCGGCGTGCTGCTCGCCCACTGCCATCTGCAGTGGCACCACGTGTCGGGGCTTGCGATGCAGTTTGTGGTGGCACCCGATGTAATGCGCAAGTCGCTCAATGTGCCCGAGGTGGTCTACGACCAATGCCGGCAAATGGGCTTGCCGGTGGCCGGCGATGCGCTCGATCAGTCTGGGCCCCTTGTGTATCCGGCTGGCTGGACGCGCAAGGCAAAGGGCGCAATGGCCGGATGCATTGTCTCGGCGCTTGTTGGCTTTGCGGCCATTGTGTGGTATGGCTGGAGCAGCCAGCGCACCTACAAGACCGTGCCGAACGATGAGCCCGAGGCAAGCTGAATACCAATTTTTTATATCAACTAGTAGTAAAGTACATTCTATTGTGTCTCAAACCGCAAATCCGGCAATGTGCGGATACTTGGTGCCGTACTCGGTGACAAACGAGAAGAACTGCGGCGGAAATACTGGCAAAAACAGCTCGAATATTTCGGGCAATCCCGGCAACAGACGCACCAGCAACGCCATGATGTGCAAATGGTTGGCGTCGGACACCGGATAGTTAAGCCGCAGAACTTCCAAGCACGCATTTGTAGGCTCCGCCGACGGCCACAACTCGGGCTTGTCAAACTCCAGACAATGCACGACTAGCTCTTGCGTACACGGCAAACACGGAACTAGCCGCAACAGGAAGCTGGCCTGTACGGCGCACATAATCTCTAGTTTAGTCAAGCAGGACCAGCGCAGATGCTCGATCGTGGGCATTCTGGTTAGCCGGCCCAGCGTCAGCACCGAATGCGAGCTCAGTGGAGCACCAAATAGGTAGTTGGTCATGGCCCAGAAATCCACCCGGTCCTCGTCATCGATGAACCGGGCCAGCTGCGCTCGCTGCTCAGACGCTAACTGCACATTGTACATAGTTATAGTGCCCGTGTGCATGGTGAGTATTTCCAGCTTGGTCAGCTGGTCGGGCAGCCGAGCATGCTCAATGAGCTGGCACACTAGTTGTGACGGATTGATTCTCAGCACCGACAAGTTGGGAAAAGCCAGCTGTTTAAACAGGCTGCTGCAATCAGAACTGTCGCTCGGAGACAGCACACACAGTTGCTCTAAATTAGCCAGCTCAACACACGATGCCGGCCCTCTGTCAAAAAACAGCCGCTGGATAGAATGCTGCACATTGCCAGCAATGTACAGATGCGTTAGTGAGGCGGGATCAACCATGGTGCTTTGCATTTTGCTGCCACAGCGGGCCACCAGGTTTCTTAGCTGGGCAGAAAAGTGCACATCCTGGGGCTCGATGGTGACAAAGCATTCGGACTGCACCAGCTGGCCAGCATATGCGCTGACCAAGTTAGTGGCCACAACCTGGCACAGCGAGTCTTCGGTCTCTGCATTGACATAGAGCTTGGAAATATTAGGCAACACCGTGGTAAGTGTCCGGGCACAGTGAGCAACCTCGTCATTGGAACTGGGGGCAGACTGCAGCTCCACATGCAGCTCGGCAATCTGACTCCATGTAGGGCTAACAATTTGCAGCAGCCCAGTGACCTTGCCAAGAAATGCCGACAGACTCAGCGGACAGCCCATAGACAGAACAAGCTGCAAGGCATTGCGGTGGTAGCCCAGCTTGACCAGCAACTCGATGTTTGTGTAAAACTTTGGCGGCCCACTGGCCGGCTGGGCACAGGATATGAAGATGGTTTGGTAGACTAGGGGCAGGGCAGCTGTGCGCCAGGAGTGGCAGATGGCCAGCAAGGGAAGCAGCTGTTTCCAGTCATACAGAGTTTCCAGTGGATTGCTGGTCAAATGTCTAAACAAATTTGTAAGAACAGATGTAGGGAGTTGATGCATAGTGTAATTTTAATAGTTTAAACACAGAGGAATAAAAAATGAAAGAGAGAAATTGGAAACAAAAAAAAGGTTGCAAAAGGACTTTCTCCTTTTATTTCATTTATGTGCATATCATTAAAAGACTCGAAATAAGGAATTGTAGCATATGTTAAAAGGAAGCCTCGGAAGAACGCGTTCTTTCTGCTGAGGGATTAGATCAGTTGCAATTAAAAGTTTGGGTTCATGGCTTGATCATACGAGTAGCTCAGGTATTTTCCCAAAGGAAGCCGTGACAGTTGCTTGACTTCATAAACTCTGCCTAGTTCTAATTTACTTTTACGCCTCCTTTTGTATAGAATCCTCTTTTTTCCTTTGCTTATAATTGAGCGTTTGAACGCCACCTTGGGCTTTTATATTGCTATATTGCCAAATAATTAAACTATTGTGCGGGCAGGGATCTGCGCTTTATTAGCCATTCTTGCCAGATAAGGTCGCCTGCATGGATATTCTGGCAAAATAAAAAAATATGGCAATAGAGTACCGCTTGCTGCGGAAGAAAAAATATAAATAAGCCGGTGAGTCTAAACTTGCACAAGCTGAGGAAAAACTTTGAGCCGAGTTCAACCGTATTACATTTATTTTTTCTTAAGAAACCATGCGGCAAAGTGGTTCGGGCCGTCGTAGAGCCCGCTCGATGCCCGAGCTGCGTGCAGCAATCGATCCCGACGACCCCGACACGCAGCGCATTGCGGCGGCATTCGGGTTCACGCGGGACGACCTCGGGCGGCTCATCTGGCTGAGCCGCAGCAACACACGGATCCCGCCCGCCTTCCGCCGCGGCTGGACGCCCGCGCGCACGGCCTCGGCCATCGACGCGCTCCCCACATCCGCGCACCAGCGCTTCCTCCACCAGCTCCTGCGCCTGATCACCGTAGATTAAATCTAATAAATGACAAAGCTTGCCTTGGCGTCGCCGGTCAGCGTCACGGTGCACCCGTTGTCGACCGAGCACACGCCCTGCGCGCACTGGCACTGGCCGCCGGTCGGGAAGTTGCACTGCCCCGATTCGCACTGGATCTTGACGTTGTACGTGTCGGTGGTCTTGAATCCGGCGGCCGTGTACAGCAGGTTGTACTGCACGCTAATGTACGTGTTCCCGTCGGCGCCCTGGCCGCCGCCAAAGATGAACGGCGCCCAGTTGCCCACGGGCTTGTCGGCGTTGCCCCAAATGCACTGGTCGCCGGTGGATCCGGCCAGGTTCACGTAGAACTGCGACGACGTGCCCAGCCAGTACGTGTGCGGCACCACGTTCAGGTCAACTGAGCCGCCGGCGCTGGCCACCGACGGAATGATCATCGCCTCGTTGCCCGGGTACACGGTCTGGCAGGCCGACACCGACTGCCCCAGCGTGTTCTTGATCGCAGCGTTGAACATGCCCGGCGAGCAGAACGGCTTGGACGGATACGGCTTGGTCAGCTTGCCGCTGGCGTCCGCGTACAGGCCGCCGTTCATCGAGCCCACGCCATTGTACAGCAGCGCCGCGGGATCCCACTGCGCCGAATAGTACCCGGGTGCGCACGCGTACGGGCACCACGAGTTGGGCATGCACTGCTGGTTCGGCGACATCGCCCACCCGCCGTTGCTGGACTGTGGCGTGATCGGCACCACCTTGTCGGCGTTGTTGTAGTTCCACGGGAACCGCACGGCGCCCGCCGGCACCGCAAAGGTGTTGCCCTGCCCGTCGGGAATGTCGCCGGTGCCCGAGCTCGGCGCCGGCGCCGAGCTTGACAAGGAGGACGAGGAAGAGGAGATGATTGGCGGCGTGGTGGTTGCCGGCGCCGGGCTGGGTGTCGGCGCCACGTACTCCGATGTCGGTGCCACGTACTCCGACGTCGAGGTTGGTGCCACGTGCTCTGACGTCGAGGCTGGCGCCACGTATAGCGACGACGACGGAGCCACTGCGCTTGACACCGGCTCCACGTGCTTCGACAATGGCGCACCTCCGACCGCCGGCAGCTTCACCACAATCGCCAGCGGCTCATCGATCCCCATGCCCGCCCCCACGGCGCTGCCCACCAGCCCCGCCAAAGCTGCCACAACCAGCTTCATATCGTCAACAGTAAAAGTATCGAAATCGTTAAAGGAAAAAATATTCGGTTTTGTGAGGAGAGAGGAAGAACGTCAATGTCTTTCGACTGTGGAGAAGGAAAACTCTTTCTCTCAGTCGCTACTTATGACTAGGATAAAAATGTGCAGGGGAGAAATCCGGTATTGGAAAGAAACGCACCAGAATGAACAAAAACTAGGTCGATCCTCAATCTGCAAGCAGTCCAACAAATTTTCAATGAATACCGAGCGAATGATAAAAAATGAACGAAGGGAAACGAGCGCAAGTGTGCTAGCCTACAAAAAAACCCCCACCTTTTGGTGTTGCAGGCTAACAACTCCTCACAGAAAGGAAGATAAAACAGAATAAACGGCGGAAAGGGAGGAGGGAAAAAGGAAAACGTAAAGAGAGAAAGAAAGTCATTCCAACCTACTTTCAAAAAAGAGACCGTTTCCTTTCTGTCGCTTAGGCATTCACAAAAGAAAAGGACCGAGCTAAAAAAAAAGGGGGGAGGAGGCAAAGCGCAATAATGAAAACCGATAAACGGTCTGTCCAATCACTTTATGCTCACATGGTTTTACAGTTTCTCGGTCTCATGTAAACAATACCCGCCGGCCAATTTCTCAAGAAAAGCCTCCCCACGCGTTCTTCCCTTATTGTGTCTATTTCTACTGCTATTCTTCCTGCCACACTCCCCTCTTCTTTCTTCCTTGCCGATTTGAAGAGAAAAAGAATAAAAATAACATAGCCCTTGCTCCATTTTTGTACAATCGTCGTTTATTTTACTCTCGATCAATTTCACACTGTCAAGATTAGCCGTCATAAAAAAGTCTAATTTACAATTTTTTGACTCAGTGCAATAGAAAAATAATGTGCTGCTATTTTTAGCTCCATTCTTTTTGCCAAGACATTTTTTGTCATTCTGCCAAGCCTTGTTGATCGACAAGCTATACAATCCAGATATGTGCTTCGCCTATTATACTGGTAATCTGGGCCAAAGCAGCCAATGGACCGAGTTCCTTAGGCTTCTTCAACTCATAGCCATACCCGGGGTAAAAACGTTCTACCACATCAGAAATCCGCATGTAGCTTTGTCCCAGCCAAGATCCCAGCTGTTCGCCATCCTTGTGGAAACTTACCCAAATATCATAGCTGTACATTATCTCATATGGCTCGGCATCCATACCAGCACTCTTATATGCATTTACCAGTGTCTCCATGCTTGTCGTTGTGCTATCAAACACGTTGTTGCCGCTGGGAAGTTTAGGGCAGCCCACATTGCTGTTTGGTAGTCCATTCAGTACTGGAAATAGCTCGTTAATCTTATACTTTCCCAGACAATAGTCTGCTGTAGAGCAGGTTGCTTCGTCATTTAAATCAGTTTCAAGCAGACAAAAACGCACTTCCCCCATTGTAGATATATAAGAATTGGGTAATGTAGACAAACAGACTCAGAAATTCTGGGAATGCGCATGAGGTTTTATATGCCATCAAGCTTATCACTTCCTACTTTTGTGTCTGCCACTTTCTTTTCCATGTACTAAAGTCGCGTTTAATTTACTTTTATTAAATGTGTATTAATTTACCAATCCAATGGCCTGTTGTTTAATATATCTGCTGCTTTTTGTAGCAATGGCCAGATAAAAACATATTAATCATTTGCAAGCCGCAAGGTTTAAATAGGCAATGCAAACAAGCCTCGGCTCTGCTCCTTTACATTCAGGGCCATTTATTGACTGCTTTACAGCGTTATACCTATTCATCCAAGAGTGTAAACTCGACCGGTCCACCAAATGGCGAGTAATCCAGCAAGCGCTTATGCCCCTCCACCTTGGCTCCATCGCAGTACATGTGGTATTGGGAACACAATTCAAACAACTCGTTCATCAGAATAATTTCCGGATAACGATACGAACCATGCACTTTGCCGTCGAGCACTAGGGTGAACGACACCCCGTAAATGTATCTTAGCTTAATAACTACTGGCTCGCCAATTTGCTTGTGAAACTCATCCAAATTTACGTCTAATTCTCCCTTGGATTCGTCATAAAACCGGGTATATCCGTCGTTGATGTCACAGGCAACGAATCCGTCGGTGGTTATGTAGTTTGCCGCTAGTGTTTTGAGCGTATACTCGTTGCGTCAGGCCGGATCTAGATATTTCACTTCTCCAAAGTCGCCATTTCGGTGGTGCAGATAAAACTCGGCTGTACCATCACACCACGACGACATTAGTCTCAATAATAAATAAGAGTGTAGTGGTGAATCAAGTATAAGGGGTTTGGAAAAGAAAGGATAGGAATTGTAGAATAAAAAACCTGCGAGTTGCAAGATTCCAACACCGCTATTTATGCTTGCAAGTTGTTTAAACAAAAATATTCCAAGCGCTTCGTTCGTTAAAAGCCCAAATAAAGAGAAGAACGCAGCAGATACTTGTATTTCTTGTTCGATTGCTTAACAAAAAAAAACAGGGTTGCTCCCGAATTCCGCACAAGACTGCATGAGTATAAAGAAAAAAAGGGAAATCCGCAGCACGCTTTTGTAGCACTACGTTTAGTAGTTCGGACAGTAAACGCAAACAATCATTAGCGCTATGCTAAATAAAAAAACATCCTTAGACATACGTCACCATTTAAGATTCGCTCTTAGTACTTGTAGTTAAAGAGAAACAATAAAAGAACAAAAAGCTACCTTTTACGTAGCTTTTAAAACAAAAACTTGTGTAAGAGACGCTCCCCCTTCTCGCCAAGAATAGACATAAAGGAGTGTTTTCTACTTTTAATCTTTTAAACAACGAATAAATTAAAATAATAAAAGCCCGGGGGGCTAGCTTTATCAACAAAAAGGAATCTTTTACTTTCTTCTTTTTCCTGTGCCAAAGGAGAAAAGAAACCATCCTGCGTTTAACGGGGTGGGTTCTTCTCCTTGAACTAATAATCCTACTTTTTGCTGTTTTCACTCTTGTTCAACTATAACTTTATACTAGTAGCGTACACACAAAAAAATAATTAAGGGGGAGCCATGAATGCTGGACAGATTTTCGTAGCTTTGCTAAGCGCGGGCATGGGCGCCACGGCGGCACCCTACGAGATGCACAAGCGGTCGATATCCTACGTGACCGACCTGCCCGAGGACGCATACAAGGAGGACGACAAAGTAACCATCATCATTGCAGCCACTGTCGGCGGCATCGCCGGCCTGGTGCTGCTGTCCAGCCTGATATTCGCCGTGGTCCGCCGCAAAAGGCGCGGGCCCGTGCGTGCCAAAGATGTGGCTCTCGACGAGAGCAACGAGGACGAGATGGACGGACAGACGCTGCGCCAGCCAAGGTACATTACCAATATGCAGGAGCCGCAGACCGACCTGTTTGCCCAGCAGACGCAGTATCCGTCGGCGTCTCAGCTCGCTCAGAGATACAGCGTCAGGCCGCAGCAAGCTCCCGCGGCCTTGGCTGGGTTCAGCGCCAGCGGACCGCCACCGCCAGCTCATTGATCAAAAAAGAACACCATCTCGTTTCATTAGTTACAACCTTTTGAGTCTATTAGCATACATAAAAAAAGGACACCTAAGCGTATATTCTTGCGAAAAATCTGGAAGAAAGGCCCTATAGAATCCAAATAAGCGAGTTATCTTTAGTTAGCGGTCGGATGCATGAGGCAAAAACAATCGATACGCGATTCCAGTAAGAGGAATTGTAGGATCAGTTAAACTTTTTGATCTCATAACGGCCGGTTTTTATTTAGCGTTGTTTTAGGTTGGCCAGTCAACGAGCTGAGTTTAGAGTAATTGTATCATCACGTAATTCGAGTTGGTGTGTGTATCGACGAAACCCAAGGAAAGAACACTTACCAAAAAAGGATCAAACACCAAACAAGATAGAGTAGAATACAATAAATAAAAAAGACAAAGATAAGAGGAGAAGAGAAGAGAGTATGAACCGCTTCCAAGTTTTTTGTTTTTCAGAACCCGAATCAGAAGAGAAAAGTTTTCTCTCTCAGCTAATCACAAGATCAGGAGGGAAACTCCAGCTGGGAATCAGCACCAATCGTAGTGCTGTGACGACACCTCGACACCCTCGTCCTCCACGGGCATTTTGTACACGATGCAGTCGTCAATGCGGTTGGCTCGCACCCAGGCACTCGCCCGATCCAAAAACACCTTAATACACGCGCGCGCCTCTTGGCTCAGCTCCACGGAGCCAAACAGCCCGGCAAAAAACTCGCGCATTTGCTCAATCGCCTCGACCACCGTATACAGCGACCCCGCGGTAACCTTGAACACAATCTCGGGGTCCATGTTCCAGTACCCGCCCACAAACGCCAGAGGCTCGCGGATCCGCGATAGACAGATGAGCGGCTGCTCGAGCACGCTGTTGGCCCGCTTTAGCGTGGCCATCTTGTGCGCGCTCGAGACCCGGGTCTCATAAACACTATCCGAATAAACCTCAAACATAGAAATATTATCCGAAGGTACATTCACGAAAAAAAAATAACATCGAGTGGAAGCAAGAGGCGTATTTTGTGTTTTGTGGTCGGGAAGAGAGTGAAGCAAATGTTGCATAAAACTAGATAAAAAGGGGGTCGTACAAGCCAACAGCCTCGTCGAGTTTAATACCGAGGAATGCCTTATAAGAAACAATCGAAAAATTGGCCTAGAATATACGCAGCTGGGCGGCAGCGCCAGTATCCCGTGACGGAAACGACACCTCCGGCCCGCTTGAATCCACCCACAAGCCCACCTGCCCGTCCTTGCTATTTCTACATGCACCCGTCACATCCACCACGCCCGGCCGCTCGTTCTTCACCGCGCTCACCGAGCCAACCTGGTTCCCCGTATCAATCTTATCCGACCCATTAACCTCTTCTTCGTCCCAATCGCCCAGCGCCTCCGAGACCACCAACGTGTATTTGCCCGAGGGCGCCTGTACCGGACGCTGCATTTGCAGCTGGCACTTTGCCGTTGCCAGGTTGATGCCCGACGGAAGGGCAAAGGCCAGAAGAATGCGTTGAACGCTTGCGGATTGCACAGATGCGGTCAGCGTGGTGTCGGAGCCATGGTTGATGAAGGCGCAGGGCGTGCCGTCGCAGTCGTCGGTGTTGTAAATGACAGTGGCATCCTTGTACGCGCCCACATCAACCACATTGGCGCCAGCGGCAAACGGCAGCAGGCACAGCAGATAAAGTTTATTGAACCTGAAAGCGCGCATTAGGCTACGAATATATTTGAAACAGTTTAAAGAACGTAGTGAGTTTCTCTAATAAATTAGTTGTCGTCCAACCTTAAAACTCTGTGTTTATATAGTGATTCTGAGCGACTAAACTATACCGACACGTTTTTAATGCCTACATCTCAGGGAAGCCTTTTTTTGAAGAAGCCTTCAGAGAAATCAAACAGATCGCGTGGTTTCCCGCTGCTTTATCCCCTTGTATTAGAGTGGGAACATTTTTTGTAAACTCATTTTCGGCATTCCTTTTCTGTGCAGATAATACAGTCGAGTGACCATGTCATTTTCTTACTCTACCGGCACTGCCGAAATATTCCCAGCATTATGTCCGTTGGCAAATTAGCACGTAAATTAAGGTCGTGTCGGGGTTTAGACAGCTTGCGCAGCCGGGACCTACCAAAAAACCCCCAACCGAGACTTTCATTTAACAGCTGCGGTTGCCTTGGCGCTGGACGTCTGCCTCCGCAGCCCTGCTTTACAAATGAGACAAGACTTTAGCGTCTGCCCATTCCCTTCCTCGCAGCCAAGGGTGCGCCGAGAACTAGAACTAATAAAAAAGACAAAGGAAGAATAGTTTAAAAGGGGGAGTAAACTCGCTTGCTAGAAGAGCCATCCTCTCTCTCTTAATAAACTTTTTACTACTCTTTCTTTATATTTTACACTAGTATACGCCGCTACTTTTTTCTTTTCAATCTATCTAGTAGAATAATGGCTACCAGATATGATCGAGAGGAAGAAAATGCAACTGAGCATATCGTGTACTGGCAACTAAAAGACGGTATTAAAACCGGAACTATTACAAGGTCGTTTCGAAACTTTGATACACTCGAGCAAGACGCAGCAAAACTAGGAATAAGTGGAATCGACGAGTACCTAGTTATAAGCGCAGCAAAAACCAGCCCTTACCATCCAAGCGCCCGGTCACTGGAAATACTTGCAGACCATGGATACCCATTTGATTTGACAATAGTCTGCAGAACATTCGTCACATTGTTGATGGGTACACCGGGCAATGACAATCCAGAGATCCACACATGCTTTGGCGACCGGACAATTTCAGAGTTTCTGGAAATCCATGGACATGGAGGAAAGCAGGTTATCATGGGCGAAACCAACATGACTATATACACAAGGGGCCATGTGGACTATAACTCGGAACTTGATCTACCATTACATTCTCTCGCAATAAACGACATTGTGACGCTGAAGATAGTTTGATCTTGATGGAATAATATGAAACTATAGTTGTTTATTTTTAATTTTAACGTTATTATATACTGTTTGTAAGCAATTATACTAATATACTGAAGGTGTAACGGGCAGTTTACAACGGAAATTAAAATGCAGCTAACCATATGGTATAAACACACCAGGTAACACAAAATAAAACTGGCCATGGGGCAACTTTCTTTTGACAATCCAAGCAACAGCTGCCTAACCGAGCTGACGCTAATCTGCGGCAAAAGAATATGGGGTATTATGGACATTCTAGAGAGAACACACAAGACCGTTAATGACGACTATGGCGGGGTTGCTACACAATTGGGCGAGTTTTTTTTCGAGGCAATGGAGAGTTTTTTTACGGGCGACAAGTATCGCGCCAAGGTGGTAGGACAGAATAAAACGCAACTATCAAAGAAGCTATCAGTTATTACGCGAGGGCAAACGATCCGTGCTTGTACGAGCCTTACGGAGACCCGAGTAAACTTGTCATTGGGAGATACGAGTTGGACTTGTGCCTCAGTCGGAACTAACCTTGATCAGCGTTACTCCTAGCGTTTGATTAGACGATTTTTAGTGAAGAAAAATTATTTATTTGAGTGGGCTTTTCCTCTGGCTTGCAATTGGTTTCTTTCTTTCTTTCGCTTTTGTTGGTTTATTAGAGGTTAATATTGAAGAATGGCAATTGAGGCAGCGATTCCGGCAGAGACGGCGGCAGAGACGACGGCAACGGTACTGGCAAAGGCAGGCGAGGTGCCGATCAAGGCCGAGTACCTGCTTCCGCGGGCCGAGAAGCCAAGCGAGAAGCCAAGCGAGAAGCCAAGCGAGAAGCCAAGCGAGCAGCCAAGCGAGCAGCCAAGCGAGCAGCCAAGTGAGCAGCCGAATGAACAGCAGCCAAGCGAGGAGCAGCCAAGCGGAGGGCAGCCTACTGAGCAGAACTCCACCGAGAAGCCAACGGGCAAAAAGAGCGGGCAGAACAAGCAGCGCAACAAGCGCAACAAGCCGCAGATAGCGCGCGACCGGATCTGCAGACACGTGGCCATAGACGCCGAGTGCCCGCAAGGCGACGCGTGCCCGAACCCGCACGACGTGGCGGCGTTCATGGCCACAAAGGAACCCGATCTGGGCGCGCAGTGTCCGGTGTTTGATGCGCTGGGGCGGTGTCCGTTTGGGCTGCGGTGCCGGTTTGCGATGGCGCATACTACGGAGGACTGGAAGCAGGTGGTTGACGAGGAGAAAGCGGCGAGGGCGCCAGCGGAGCCTGTGCGCAATGCGATGTCGCGCGATATGCAGATTCGGCTGCGCAAGCGCGTGGAGAGGTTTCCGCGCACGCTGGCGTTTGACGCGGCGTGGCAGGCGGAGCACGGGCGGGGCAAGGGTGGCAAGAGTGAGGAGACTGAAAAGATTGAGGAGACCGCCGAGCCTGATAAAATCAAGAAGACCGAGGAGACCGCCGAGCCTGTTAAGGCTGATGAGACCGAGCAGGCTGATAGGACTGAAGCGGACGACACGATGAAGGCACATCCAGCCAAGCGGCAGCGCGCGCGGCGCGTGGACTTCCGCGGCAAGACGTACCTGGCGCCGCTGACGACGGTGGGGAATCTGCCGTTCCGGCGCGTGTGCAAGGGGTTCGGGGTGGACATCACGTGCTCGGAGATGGCGATAGCCAACAACATTGTGCAGGGCCAGGGCTCGGAGCTGGCGCTGCTGAAGCGGCACGCCAGCGAGGACATCTTCGGCGTGCAGCTGGCGGGCAGCCGCGCGGACATGGTGGGCAAGGCGGCGGAGTTTGTGGGGCGGCACTGCGACGTGGACTTTATCGACCTGAACTTGGGGTGCCCGGTGGAGCTGGCGTTCAACAACGGCGGCGGCAGCGCGCTGCTGGCGCAGCCGCGCAAGATCGAGCGCATCGTGCGCACGATGGCGGCAGTGGTTGACTGCGACGTGACGGTCAAGTTCCGCACGGGCATCCGCGCGCCCGACGTGGCAGAAAAGCTGGCGCCGCAGCTGCACGCGTGGGGCGCGGCGCTGGGCACGCTGCACGGGCGCACGCGCCAGCAGCGCTACACGCGGCTGGCCGACTGGGAGTGCATTGGGCGCGCGCGCGATTTGGCCGCGCCGCTGCCGCTGTTTGGCGGCGGCGACGTGCTATCGTGGGAGGACTACTGGGACCACGTCGAGACCCGGCGCCAGTGCGACGGCGTCATGGTGGGCCGCGGCGCGCTGATCAAGCCTTGGCTGTTCCAGGAGATCCGCGAGCGCCGCGTCTGGGACATTTCGGCGTCCGAGCGCCTGGACATGCTGCGCGACTTTGCGCGCTTCGGCCTCGAGCACTGGGGCTCCGACACCATCGGCGTGGCCAACACGCGGCGCTTTCTGCTCGAGTGGCAGTCGTTCTTGTGCCGCTACGTGCCCGCCGGCCTGCTGGAGGTGCTGCCACAGCGCATCAACGACCGCCCGCCACCCTTTGTCGGCCGCAGCGACCTTGAGACGCTGATGGCCAGCCACAACGCCGCCGACTGGGTGCGCATCTCTGAGATGGTGCTGGGCCCGGCCCCGCCGGACTTTGCCTTTGTGCCCAAGCACAAATCAAACTCGTACTAGGCACAGGCTCTGGATAACTTTATATTAAGCTCGTGGAAATGCAGCGCTAAATTAGTAACCCATCTAGTGGAACGTCACCTCCACCGCAAACATCTTGTCGCTGCGCTTGCCCGAGTTGCGCGAGTAGAACGCCACGGCCTCGCGGTTGCTATCCACAAACACGCTGAACCTGCCGGCCTGCGCGCGCTGGCACGCCCGCGTGACGTCGATGTCGTGCGGGTCGTGTCCGCGCCTGACCACGGCGCCGCCCAGCTGCTCGCCATTCTGCACCTGGGCCGCCGCCGACACCGAGCGCTCCTCCCACTGGTTCCCGGCCTCCCACGCCGTCAGCAGATACTCGCCGCGCGGCCGCTGGATCGGCTTGGGCACCAGAAGCCGGCACCGCTGGATGCGCGCGCCCTCGCCCATCTCCGGCGGCATGTCGAACCCCAAGAGTATGCGCTGCACCTCGGTTGCCGTCTGGCGGGCCATCACCAGGGGCTCGAATCCCGAGGGCGTGTACGCCGTGTAGCTGCCGTCAAAGTTCTGTCGCTGCGTGTACGTTATTGTGGCGTCGCGCGCCGCTCCGAGCCGCACCTTGTTGCCCAGCGCTACGGGAGCGCTGGCCGAAATCAATGCACAAAGTACCGTGACCCGCATAAGTTTAGTCAATACAAACAAGTTTACCATTATATCTTAAGTTCCAAAAAGAAAAAATTGGGTAAATTTCTTACAAGTTCTAATAGGGTTTTATATATATACCCTAGAACATCTGAGAAGTTTCGTTTTGCTTCCAACATCCTTCCAGCTTATTTGTGTAATGTTAAAGGGACTAGCATGTACAAAAGTGCTCAGTTATATAATTGATGTGTGGCAGAATGCCCTTTCCTTTCTGTCACATGTGGTTCATTGTTAACCTCGACAATGTTTAATCTCTTCAAGTTCCCGTGGGAGTAGGGGGGAGAAGGAGCAACCAGCACGCTACAATTAAAGATTAAACACCTTTCGCCATGGGAACTAGAACTCTAAAAATTAATCCCTCATAATATAAGCACTTTCCCTCAATTCCATCTCCCTCCATTTTGTTTCTTACGCACACCACATCTCTATACTATTGTTACCAAATCTCTTGTTTAAACCACGCTCATGGCGTCGCTTCGCAATGTGGCTGCTCCCTACTGGGCCGAGTTTATCGGCTCCCTGCTCCTCACGCTCGTTGGCCTGGGCGCCACCGCCCAATCCCTCGTTGCGCCCGCCAACACTCCCGCGCTCAGCAGCTCGCTGGCCTGGGGCTCCGCCGTCACCCTGGGCATCTGGGTATCCGAGCACGTGAGCGGCGGCCATATCAACCCAGCAATCACTCTGGTACGCGCTCTGTTCAGCGACTTCTCCCTGGCCAAAGTCCCCGGCTACCTGGCCGCCCAGACCCTGGGCGCGTTTTCCGGCGCCCTGCTCGTCTGGCTCAACTTTGCTTCTGACCTTGGTGCCCTCAAGCCCACGCACGGATTGCATCCCGCCACCCACGCGTTCATCACGGCAAACGACACGTGGTCTGGATTAGTCAACGAGATCACCGCGTCGTTTATCTTCGTCCTCGCCGTGTTTGCGATCTCCGACCAAACAAGCAATGCGAAGAATATCGCCCCGCTGGCCTTGGGCGTGGCATTTGCCGCCGCGTCGCTGGCTCTAAGCTCGCCGCTGCAATTGGCGCTGAACCCGGCACGGGATTTTGGGCCCCGCGTGTTCGCTGCTTTGGTTTACGGGTTTGACGTGTTTGCAGACCATTCGTTTTATTTCTGGGTCCCCATCGTTGGTCCTATTGCCGGCGCGGTCCTTGGCGCATTCGTCTATGAATGGCTGGTTAGACGGGATGCCGAGTACCAACACTCTCTCGAAGACGCATAACATATCTGGTTTTTTTTTCTAATTACTCGCCAAGTTGGGGGTGTTTTCCCTTCATTATGTCTTTTTAGGGCTATAATAAATGATCGGCGGCATATATGGAAGAGGAAAAAAATGATCGGTTAAAACGAAGAAAAAGAAAATGATCCGCGTTGCAGTAATTACGTTGAGGACAACAGACGCACC
>JANBSD010000026.1:0-27984 GCA_027578495.1 Coemansia sp. RSA 2610
GATCCACGCCTGCGTCCCGCCGTCCGCCCCCAACGTTGGGAACCCGGTTCTGCAAACATGTGACGGAGCCAAATCCTGCCCGCTGATCTGCGCAGCCCCGGATTAAGCACTATTTTCGCGCATGCTGCAGCTCGTGCGGAGCCACAAAACTGGCAAGAGCGTGTGATCATGCGTGCGTCACACTTCCTCAGGAAAGAGGGGGTTGCTTTCCATGTCTTTCTGCGGTTACTGGCTGTTTTTTTTTCTGTCCAGCCTCTTTCTCGAATTCTCGTAATATTATTTCATTGCTGCCTCGAATCGCGCTCCTCTCCTTTCCTCTGCGCGGCGTGTGAGCGACTAAAATATGGCGGTCGAGACTGAGTACTACGAGCTTCTCGGCATCCACGCCGGGGCGACACCCGATGAAATCAAAAAAGCGTACCGCAAGCTGTCGCTGCGGTGGCACCCGGACAAGAATCCCGGCAATCGCGAAGAGGCCGAGGAGAAATTCAAGCAGCTGGCCGAGGCGTATTCGGTGCTAAGCGACGCCGACACGCGCGGCCTCTACGACAGGTACGGCAAGGACGGGCTCAAGCGCAACTTCCGCCCCGGCTCGACCGCACAGGCTTCGTCGGCTGGCGGCGGCAGTGGCGGCTTCCATGGCCAGTCGGACTTTACGTACCGCACGGCCAACGACATATTCCGCGACTTCTTTGGCGGCCGCGACCCGTTCTCGTCGATGTTTATGGACTCGATGTTTGGCGGCGATCCGTTTGGCGACCCGTTCTTTGCACACCCGGCCGGCGGCAACCCGGCAGCCAGCAACCCGTATATGGAGCGCGAGCGCCGGCCCTACGCCGGCACCGGCATGACCCGGACCAGCCAGGGAGCAGGCGACGGGTTTCCGTCGACGTTTGGATTCCCGTCGATGGAGTTTGGTTCGTTCTTTGCCGGTGCCAGCGACGGCGGCGGGATGCCGGCCACCGGCTCGTTTAGCTTTGTTTCCTCGTCGATTGGCGGCAGCGGCGGTCTGCGCGGCGCCTCGGGTCCCTCGACCCGCACGTCCATCCAGATTGTCAACGGCGTCAAAATGCAGACCGTCGAAGAGGACGATGGCCGGGGCAACATCACCGTGACCCGCATATCCCCGGACGGCTCCAAAGACGTCACGGTCAACGGCGTGCCGCAGGGCTCGGTGCGTGGCGAGCAGCCGCGGAAGAACATTGGCCAGGAGGCGCGCTCGAGGCGCCGGAGCAGCAGCAGCGGGCGCAGCCACCGCAGCCAGTCGCGGCCCGGGTCATTCTACTCGACGGCGGCAAATGCCGGCTCGCAAAGTGGATCGCGCTCTCGGCACGAGCGACGTGACGATGATGATGTGATTGAGGTGGAGATTATAGATGTTGACGACGAGCCCACGCCGCCGCCGACGGCGAAACACAGCACGCCGTCGCCGTCGACCAGCGCGCCCGAAACCAAGCGCCACGAGACAGGGTCGCAGCACAAGGCCAAGCATGCTGCTGCTGCCGCGGCTGCTGCAGCGACAACGGCTGCTGCCGCCGCAGCTATGCATAAATCGCACCGCCCTCAGCAGACAGCGCCTGTTTCCAAGCCTGCCCGCGCGTCGGCCGGCGCAGACACACGGCACCCGCCTGCCAACCGGAACAACGCCGAAGAGCTGCTGGCAGCTGCGCGCAATGGCCTCAAGCCGCTGAGCGGCACGCCGGCGGCCCGCGAGCGCTCGTCAAGCATGGGTCCTCCGCAGCATGCGGGGCTCAAGGACAAGCTCAAGGCTACCGGCGCCAGCATGCTCCGGTCCCGTCCGCGCATGAACCGGTCCCACTCGGCGTCCAAGCCCGTGGCACCGCCGTCACAGCAGCCCCTGCCGCGGGCCGAAACGTATAACCCGCCGCCGCAGCCGCCGCAGCCCGTATCCTATACAAATGTGTACGGCCAGCCGCCGCCTCCGGCTCGCAATGCCGGGCGTACGTATGGGCCGGTGCACCGTCCGGCGCCGCTGTCGGCTGACGCTGCCCCGCAGTCATACTATGGCGGCGCTCCAGGCCCGTCAATGCCTGCCCACGCCCCGCCGCCGCACTACCAGGAGTACCCGCAGCAGTCTGTGGCTGGCCGCAGTGCCCCCGGACACAAGCAGCCGCGGTCTCGGGACCGGATGCGGTCGACGCTGCACTATGACACCTATCCTCCGGCTGGCCGTGCGCCATCGATGGCGTCGGCACCTCCGCAGCCGCAGCGGCCGCTCGATCCGCGCTCGGCGCTGCCCAGCCAATACACACAGCAGCCGCAGCAGCCGCAACCGCAGCAACAGCAGCCGTACCAATACAGCCAAGGGGGCTATACCAGCGCAGCTAATCCTCAGGCGAGCTACGGCAACTATTCCAACCAACCGCTGTCGGCAACGCAGGCCAGAAACATGCAAAGACAGCAGCCACAACAGCAGCAGCAACAGCAGCAGCAGCAGCCGACAGCCAGCAGTTCAGGCGGCTACCACGCTCAGCCGCATGCCGGCATGCCGCCTGGCGCGGCCACCGTCGGCGGCCCGGCTACAGGCTACTACGCACATTGAGCCTCCACTCGACAGCACTGGCTGCTTTTCTTTAGCACAGATATTTTGATTCAAACCTGGACCGTTGATTAATTTTATCCAGCATTTATCAGACCGCATCATTACTGGCACTTTCCAATTTCTGCTGTCTTCATTCCGCCGGTCCGGAAAAACTGTAATTCCGCAGACGCCCATCAAGATCGAAATCCGAAATTTGTTCCGACAGCCATCTTTTATTCCTCCAATATGCGGGGCTTAGCCCTAACCTTGCGACCGATTCTGGGCTTGCTTGCTCGGATCCCCTCTGAGTATAAAAGAAGACCGTCAATTCCAACCCAACTCTTCTGGCTTTTGCTCAGCTTGTCCAAATAACTACGCTGCTGTCATTCTTTCCTCTGAGCGATGTCGTTCGTTTCCGCGTGTTGCAACACTCCTCCGGTGCAGGCCGAGTACACGCCTACCGGCGAGACTATTGAGCAGGATGGACTCAAGTACTACATCGTCGGCGACAAGGGCGCCTCGCAGGGTGTGGTCTTCTGGTACGACATCTTTGGCTTCCATCCAAATGCTTACCAGGTCGCCGACAAGATTGCCCACGCTGGCCTGCGGGTTATGATTCCGGACTTTCTCCGCGGCAACCCGCTGACAATGGCAGTGCTGAGCGACAGACCGGCGCTGATGGAGTTTGTGACTGGCCGCGGGTCCTGGGACTTTAACCGGGAGATGCTCAAGCAGGCAGTGTCGGTGCTGCAGGGCGAGGGCACGGCAAACATCGGTGCAGTCGGGTTCTGCTGGGGTGCAAAGCTGGCAATCCAGGCGCTGGGCGAGAACTGCGGTATCAAGAGCGTTTCGCTGGTCCATCCGTCAATGCTAGAGCTCAGGGACTTTGAACAGGCACAGGGACCAGTGCTGCTGCTGACATCCAAGGACGACCCAGAGCTAAATGAGGAATTTGCTGTGGTGAAGGCCAAGCCTTTTGGCCAGCTGTCGTACCAAGAGAGATACAACGACCGTATCCATGGGTTCTGTGGCGCGCGTGGCGACTTCAGCGATCCAGATGTGGTCAGAGACGTCAACCGCGTTATTCAGCTCACAGCAGGCTTCTTCCGCGAGTCGCTCAAATAAGCTCGGCCGTTCTTTGTCCACACTTGCTAGCGAGGCCGATACCAAGGAGACTTTTGCTTGCCTTTGAGGAAAAAATTCTTTTAAAATAAAAAAATTGCAGTGGCACCCTAAAATAAAATGGAATTTTTCCTTCTTTCTTTTGCTAACCTATTCTATCGCTTTTTCTTATTAGTATACGAATTTTCCCTCCATGTCTTGTGGGGTGACCTTTCAAACTCTGCCCGGCGTGGTTATCAAAAGAATCATTGAAAAGTGCCGCATTCCTCCGGCCTATCACTTGGCCGAGGATGCTTCTCAATGTGGCTATTATTATCCGATTGAACCTATTGCTATGACATGTGCAGCTTGGAGAACAATTGCTCTAGGTATGCTATGTGAAGAGCTGGAGCTGAACTTGACTTAGGACAAATACTATATTAAACTTGCAAACAGCGAGCTGTGCAAATCCTATATTCCACATTGTTGGTACACTCCTCATGCGCGCAAAGTGGCAGCGAATGTCGATTTTAATGAAATTGTCAATGGTGATGCAGTTATGTGGTTAAATGCCATGTCTGATGAAATCCAATTTGACTCTGTACGCAAAATTTGTATAACACTATTCTGCAGTTCAAGTAGCATAGGATTTGGCTTGCAAGCATACAACCGCTTAGGCACATTTGTAGATGAGCTAAAGCAGCTGTTTCCAGCACTAGATGCTACTGAAATTTGGTGTAGGTATGTCTCGCAAGCTAATCCAGAATATTGGGAAAAGTGTGCCAAGCTGATAAGTAAACTATCCAAGAAAATAGAGCACATGCATATATTTCTTCCTACTGGGCTCACATTGCCACCAGCCACTATCACATCTATTGCTGGATTATCATCGCTTTACTGTACCTGGGATGGTGGCCACAAACACATAATTCAACTTATTCATGCAAATTCTGCCAGCCTAAACAATTTGGCTATTGTATTTCGTCATAGCAATGATTTAGACAGCCTTGTAGTCGGCAATAATGGTAGGTATATTTTCTTTAACAACCTACGACGCCTGGAATTAGGTAGCTTACTAGAAATGGCAGACAAGCCAGTATATATTCCTGATAACCACAACCCATTTCCATCTCTGGAATCGCTGTCTTTGGACATGCCCTGTTCCTCTGTATTTAGCTATATTCTGCAAAGAGACTGCGGAACGCTAAGATTCCTTCGTATGCATGCTCAGGAAACTTGTCTCAGACATATGGTGCTGGGTAATCCACTGTCAAAAAGCTGGCTTACAAATTTAGAAACACTGAATATAAACAATACCACTACTACCAGCGATGTGGTTACGCTGGATATGAAAGCATTTATTACATTGAGCAAAAATCCTCAAAAGCTCGCATACTTACGAGTTCATGATACTGATGTTGCTGATATGTTTGTGTCTGCAGCATCAAATGGAATGGTGTTTAAACATATGTCCAAATTATCGCTTTTCAGCGAACAAATGACAATAACACAAGTGTTTTGCTGCTTATCAGCAATGCCAAATCTTTGCATATTTTCAGTCTACAGTTTGTCGCTGGATGACCAATTTTTCAGTATGAAAATTGAAGAGATGTTTGAATATATACAACGTAATTATCGCCAGCCACATAACAAATTGCATATTCTGCATATTTATAAAAATGATTACATACCAAGCAATGAGATGGTTGCATGTGTAATATTTGTTGCATATGTTTCTGTGCATTTAAATACCATTTATTTGCATATGGATCAGTCTGAGCCTTTTGAATTGCTCAAAATACTACTTCGCACAAAATTGTGTTCAATCACTGGATTAAAAGTTCGTCAGTTGTATACTTCCGGCCGCACATTCTGGCAGGTTGATCGTTCGGGTTAGTAAAACAATTAAAATTTACTTTCAGCTTATCCGCAAAGAATTTTGCTGCCCACTTGCATATTTTAAATCCAGTCCAGTTAAAATAAATTTGTGAAACTAGTTTTTATTTTGGCAGAGGCTTTAGGCAGTTCAAAGAATTATTGGAACTAGAAGGTGCCAGAGCTGACGAGCCCATGGATGAAATGGCAGCTGCCAAACTCGCTGATGCCGCAAATGTAATTAACGGTCCTAGCGATGGCAATTCATCACGAGCAAAGCTCAGTAGCAGCCAGCCATCAATACAAATGCCAATGAATGTACCAGCAGCACTGGTTAGACGTGATATCCATGACAACGATTGGCTCTGAATTTTAGAGTATGGAGAATCGCAGTTGCCGTTGGCCACAGCGTTTGCGGCAACACCAGACAGCAAGCCATATGCCACTGAAAACAATGAAACCATTACCCAGCTATCAGCGGCCGGTAGCCACAAGCACCAAACTGTCAGGCTAAGGCCAATGTGTAAGAGCCCAAGCGTTGTGCTGTATGTCAAATTTAGCTTGTAAAAGGCTCGGGCTAATATAACGTTTCCGATTGCCAACGAAAAGCACATAGCCACCAGCAGCGCGGCGCTGGCCATAGCTTGGCTGCTGCTCAGCTGTTGGGCAACGTAACTCGGGATAAACAAAAATGGTGCTGGTGCGTACAGGTGGTGACAAAAGCTGGACACAAGTGATAGTGCAAAATGCGGGGTTTGGAACAGCTGCCATGCGTGAAAGGTATGTTTGGGTTGGTGACTGTTGGAAATCGTTGTTTCTGTGGTAGTAGCGGATATTTGCCACGGCGCGGAATCGGTATTTTTGCACAATCTGCTGTTGCGATATGTGATGCTGCGGCTGGCCCGTTGCTCTCGATATAATATTGTAGATATAACTGTCACAGCAATCAGCTGCCCGCCAGCAGCTATTAGTGCCAACCAGCGCAGCGCTAGCCCTGTTCCTTCATTCTGAACAATCAGGTGGCATACAACCAATGTCAACACACTACCGCCTACTCCAGAAGCCGCGATCATTGGAGTCGCTGACTGTAGCAATCCTCGGCTTTTTAGGCTATCGGCAACCGATGCGGCGCTTACTGCAGCGCCAATTCCAACTAGCATGCCTTGAGATAAACACAGCTGCCAAAACGTGTTTGCAAATCCGGCAGCCAAAAGTCCGCTTGCAGTGGTTATTGCGCCCAGAAGCATTGCTGCATAATTGCTGATCTTGCTGTGGGCCAGCACGGGCATTTGCTGAAACGCAATAAAGCACGTAAACTGCAGCGCGCCAATAAGTGTCATTGCAAACGGGTACTGCAGCTTGATAGCACCATTATCATAGTCGGCAAATTCGAATCCGTAGCTTTGCTGAAATATTCCATGAATGCAGCACAGCCCTGCGCTTAACCCAATAATCACAAACGCCGATATCCAATGTGCTGCATTTACAATCAATTTGTTCTGTGGCAACGGCCGCCGACGCAGACTAACACGCTGCCAGAAAGCCGTATACATCTGCCCAAACTGCCTCTGCTGTTGCCTTCCAATCAGGGATATTGAGCTCAGACTACTTGAGCAGTCAGAATGCGTATACGCCAGCCGGCTGTGCAGAAACGCATTATCTCGGTATAATGGGAAGTGTGCTGCGCGCGTCATGGGTACTTCATCGACAAGCTGAATCTCGTGGATTTCCATCCTGTTGGCTTTTTACTTTAGACACAATAGAAACAGGAATAATACGTTGCAAGGTGTTTAGATAGAGCAAAGCAGCGAAGCTGATAGTATCGGCTTTTAGTGTAAAGACGCTTCCCTAATTGCCGGTTATCTGCACATGCTGATTTAGGAAAAAGGAATCCAGAAGGTAAACACAATGCACACGCTCTTTCCTGGGAATTAGCTCCAAGGTTTTGGGCGTATATAATTGCTGCTAGCAGCTCTAGCCGTCTGCAAAAGGCAATACTGGCAGATCGCCCTGGCTGACTGCCAAACATTGCGCAATGAACCATTTGATGCGCCGCCTACAGAGCGCAACGCCACCGCTAGCTTCTTGTCTGTAAGCCTCCACACGGATTTCGCACCTGGTGGGGCATTCCGGCCCATCCGTGTGAGCATGACCTCATTTCCGTGATTTCAAATGGCGGAAGATTCCCATGCTTATAATGCAAGTCTTTTGTGTGGCGGCTTCTTTGGGTTCCATTCAGAATATATGGATTCAAGATGCGATATACACGCCTCCAAGCGCTACAGCAGGCGGTATACAAAAGCATGTATGGCGTGAATAAACACTTCAAGTGTGGCGTACATGCTTTGCAATATATTTCTGAAAGCTGGTTATTTTACAAATGCCTGGTTTATCGATATAGGTAACGCTGTGCGGCAGGACACTGTAAACAGAACAACCATTAGTTTGTGTGTTGATAGTAGCCGAGAACAACAGCTTACAAAATAATTCAACGTAGCTGGTTTGTTTTAGTGCCACAGTAGCAGTTTTGCTAGGATTAAAAATAACGCATGTATCTAAAAACCCCCACCATGCCGCTGTTTGGAAGTTGCGAAGCTTTAGAATAGAATTTTTGCGATCAGCAACCATGAAGCTGCACCGAGCTCCCGTCAACAAATTAACTTGGAATTACGTATCAACACCAGCTACAAAACTGCACCATTATATTTCGAATATCTTGTTACAATCGCCTTAGGCGGCGAGCTATTTAACGCATATTGGCCAACTAAAAATAGATTATTGTACAATTCGTGGACAGTGTGTGCAGGCTGTTTGCCATGGGTGACGTGTGGGTGCATGGGGTTTCAGCCCAAGCTCCGTCCAGAAATCATTGGAATTGCAATAAATCAGCGACTATTGCCTGTTTTCCGCGTTTACTCGGACGACTCGCTTGAAACGCAAAGTGGGCTTTTCTGGCTTTCTTTGGAGATTTTTATCATTGAATTTTATTTACCATGGCGCAGTTTACAAGCTTGCCCGCCGACATACATTTTATAGTCTTGCAACGACTTATCAATGCCCAGAAGTCTGCGCTTTGGACATGGAAGCGCGGTTTAACAATGCTCGCTGTGTGCCGTCAATGGAGATACATTGCCTTGCCGCTGATCTACAACCAGGTGTACATTGATAGCGACATGGCTAGCAGCAATCCAATGCCATTTCCTGGACCGCCAGCTGCGCCGAGCAACAGCTGTAGCTTATATAAAACAAACGCCGGTTTAATTGCACGCCAGGGATGCAGCCAACACACAAAGTCAATTAAAATAGACTTTCGGCTTACCAAGCAGTCGGTGGCAGATATAACACATGCAGTCAGCACGCTACCAAAGAGCTTGGTTAACTACAAGTATATAAAATCATTGGCAGTTGAATTCAATTCGGGTAGCTTTGTATATGGCGGCAACGCAAATGATACTTGCAGCGAGCTACAGATTGCAAACTTTGTTTTGCTAATATCCAGAAAGCTGCCCTATATTCAACATGTGCGGCTATCGACAAAATTATCTTGTCAGCTTAGCAGCAGCATTATCGGTAATCTGGTCAATGCTTATTCATATTGCCTAGCCAGCTTTGAGTGCAACTCACTTTGCTTTTCGAGAAAGCTGCGGTTTACAAGCACCTTGACGCGCTTGAAGTTGGCCTGCAGTAGCAAAATTGCACAGCAAACCATACAAATTCATACCGATTCGCTTGCGCATCTGTGGCTTTTCGACCTGCCGCAACGCTTTTCGTGGAAAGAATTTTTTGGCGACTCTGCAGCCGACGGACTGTGCTTTTACGGTCTGAGATCTCTCCGACTCGACTTTGTCAAAGACACAGCAGCTAACAAACTGCACCCCGTAACGCATAATCTGACAAACATGTCTGCCTTTGAAATGCATTTTCCGGTACTTGAGTCAGTGCACATTGCGAATTGCCCGAATACCAATCTGCAACACTTCAGGTTTCCGCCTTATCTCGAACGCATTTATTTGACTGGATCTGGTGCGGGCTTGGAGCATTTCGCTAATTGCAAGGTGGCCGCGCACAGTATATCCATAAGCGTAACTCATACTAGCCTGGCCAACGAAATTGCGCTGTATAATTTGACAAATAACCTGTTTGGCGGCTGCTCTGGTACTCGATACAGCGCACTTCGCATTGGTCAATGTGAGTTTAATATCAATCCAGATGTTATTAACTGGACAAATCTGGCCGAGCTGTGCATCAATCCACCTATCGGCTATACCGTACTGCAACGCCTGCTTACTCGGCTCGGCAGCCTAGCCGTGCTGGAGGTTAATGAGCTGACCATAGACCGTGCTGCCCAGAACTTGCTATTGACAGCCAGCGACTATAGCGCTGTAAATGAGTCAACCCGCCCCACCGGTATAAAGACGCTATGCCTGCTGTTTTCATTTAAGAACATGTGCAATGCTGCTGCAGATATTGTTATCCAACACCTGCTAATTTCGAATCCTTTACTCGCACAACTACATATTGATTGGCGATTTGTGAACAGCACAACTGCGTTTATCGATGAGCGGGCCAGCACACATTCATTTCTTTCAAAGGTCATTGTAACACGGAACGTTCACCTTTACATCTAATTCTTATAAGCAAAATAAATTTCAAATTCAGGATTTAATTTTTCCTGGGCCTCCATGCCCACTACGCTATTACTTCGTACCGCTGGTTTGGCTCGATTGCGAAAGTTTATGTAGGCAATTTATATTGTAAATATTTTCCCAAACCGACGCCCAAGGCATATTACAAACTCCGGTGAATAGATTACATTATCACGGGCATAGCCTGCCCGACTATTTTAGACTACATATTTTATTGCAACTAATGCGATAAGCGCACAGCCAACATTCGTGGCAGTGCCTATGGTGACTATTGGTAGTTGATCAATCTGCCTCCTGCCAAAGGGTATGGGGGCTGCACAAGTGATCGAAGAATCTTGGGTTGTACAGCTCGCCACTCTCTTGCTGGTGGAGAAATGCAAACCATGGACGAAGCAACTCTCTTCTTCGCTTTTCAATATTAGATAGTGTTCCCGGCAAAACGCGATATATTCATGCTTGTAGAAAACTCGTTTAGCCAATATCCGGTGCGTGTAGTGGTGGTCATGGGCGTCAGCGGCTGCGGCAAGACCACTATCGGCAAGCAGCTGGCCTGTGCGCTTGACGACGCTCCGTTCATCGATGCAGACACACTTCACCCACCACAAAACATTGAGAAAATGGCAAATGGCATTGCGCTAAGCGACAGCGACCGCTGGCCATGGCTACGGCGAGTGCACGAGGAGTTTGATACGCAGGCAAGCCAGCTGCTAAAGGCACGGGGCACCAAACACCTCGAGCAGCCGCTGTATGTAGTGTGTGGGTGCTCGGCGCTCAAGCGCAGCTATCGAGAGCTTCTGTCACGGAGCAATTCTGACGTCTCGGACGTAAACCGGATATATGACACGCTGTTTGCGTTCATTGACGTGGACCGGCAGGAGCTGCTGCGAAGAGTGGCGCAGCGCCCAAACCATTTCTTCGACCCGGCGCTGCTGGACACGCAGCTCAGCACGCTGGAGCCGCCAGACACTGCCCGCGAAGCGGCAATTATTGTGGACGGCGACCGAGCAGCAGATCGGGTCGTCGAAGATGCATGCTACCAAATCCGAAAATACAGGGCTATCGTTTCACAGTAAGACGAGTTTTTGACAATAAATAATTTGGACTAGATTCGCTGGATGGCTCTCCATCCGCAGGGAGTATCGGAATCACAAATCAGTTCCCATGGCGGCCAGTAGTGGTTATCAACGCGCAAGCTGAGCACTCGCGAGACCTGGGACTTGTTGACCACGGTTAAACGCACATAGCGCGCGGCCTGGACATCCTGTGGCTGCTTGCTGTTGCTGTCACTGCAGGTCCGATCCAGGCGCAATCCCTCGAGTGTGGCGATAAACTCGTCGACAGTCGTCACTGGGCGGCCTTCAACCTCGGTGATCCACATCCCAGGACGCAGGCCGTAGCAGTTGGCGGGCGATCCGTACAACGTGCACGAAACATACACGTATGACGGTAGACGCCGCACTTGCTCCTGGACATAACGATACGGATTCTGGACCAACGCCCCGGACCAATGTATCACACGCTTGGTCTCCATGCCGTCCAGAGCTGTGGTGGGCACATTCAGCGTGGTCTCCTGGCCATCTCGCAAAACGACCAGCCGCACTAGCTTTTCGTCGTGAATCACGCCGAGATCGATGACATCGGTGGCAAGCTGACCGTCTTTTTCAAGTATAATATCGCCAGTGTGCAGCAGCTTGGATGCCGGTGTTTCGCTTGACAGAATGCCCAGTACATACAATAGGCGCGGGTTCTCGCCGCAGGCGTCCTCAATCTGGCGAATGCGGGCCGGCGCCAGGCCCAGAGCACGAGCAGCCGCCAAGCGAATGGTCCACAGCTCGACGTCCAGCGAGCGAATATCGGGGCAGCAGCCAGAGCCGCACAGCGACTCAACAGTTTGGCGCAGCAAGCAGGCGTCAAAGCCGGTCATCGAGGTAGTGTCCTTGTGGTTACTATCCTGCGACGAGACGCTGGTCCACATGGCCAGAACCAAGCCGTCATCATCGCATAACACGCCGCCCTGGCAGCCAGGCTGGTCGTTGAGCTTAATCCCTTCGACATTCATGCAGCGGAAACGTGGCGGTAGGCACTCGCGCGTACTGACCATGCTGCGCGACGCGATGCGTGTATGACGCACAACTGGGTTCTGCTCGCCGTTGACCGCCACCACACAGACTGTGTCGCCCGGCGCAAGCTTCTTGCGACCAGCCAGGTAATCCGGGTGGAACTGCAGGTCCTGCACTTGCGTGTTGCCAAGCTGGCGCGGATCGTACTTGACTATGGCAAAGTTGTAGACTGGGTGCAGAAAGTGCACTTTGCCGACCAACACGACTGACCCGGCGATGGTGATGTGCACGTCGCCGAGACCAATCGGCACCGTATCCCGATCGCAGACAACGTATCCACGCGCCTTGTCAATGATAAAGCCCGGGCCCATAAACTGCGTGTCCTTCATGCCGTCGACCAGGTATGGACAGTGAAAGTCCAGCTGCACTACACTGGGCCACACGCGGCCGCCGGGCGCCAGCGATGCAGGCAGCCGTCCTACCGACGCAGTCTGTGGCGCGATGTCGCGCGGCAGCGGCGCTGGTGGCCGCAGATCAGTGTAGGCCCAGTTTCCTGTCACCTCATCGCGCGTGGCCATGCGCATTGCGTGCCAGTGTGTGGCCACGCTCATAATGGCTACCTTTTGGCGGTGCGGTTGCTCCAGCGCAAAGAACTTTACTGGCACGCGGCTGCCGTCACGCAGCTCGCCAAATGCGCACGCAAAGCTGTCGAGGTCAGGCGTCGCGGCGGTGCCAACGGCCTGGATAACCGAGCCACGCCATGCGCCAGCAGAGCTCAGCACATGGCCGCTGCTGGCTACGTACACGCCATCCACTGGAATGCCGTAGCTGCGCGCAATTTGGTACGACACGTTGTTGACAACACCGCCGCCGACCTCGACGTAGCGGTGCGGCGTAACCGCAGCCATGTCCTGGACCCGCACGCGGGTGTTGTACGCCTTGTCGCCGCGCCACACGCTAACATTGATCTCGGCACCAATGCTGCTGTCGGCAATGTCTTCAAAGCTGATAAAGTCGACCACTGGCTGTCCGTTAATGGCCACAACAATGTCACCCGAACGCAGGCTGCCATCGGCTGGGCCCTGGGGCAAGACGGTGCGCACCGCCAGCATGCCTTGCGATGCGGGAAATGTCTCGCGCATCTTGGTCTCAATGGTCATGTTCAGCCCAAGTCGCCGCAACTCGTCGTATGGCAAATGCTCAAACTCGGCCTGAATTGTGCCGCGCGGCACCGGCTGTCCATGGCGCACTAGGTTCAGCGCGCGCACAATGCGGCTCAGCGGCAAGTAAAACGATGATGCAGCACGATTTGACCCGCCAGCATTGAGTGCTACCGCATCGCCGTAGATGTCCAGGACCGGCGATCCCGATGAGCCGCCGCTGGTTCCGGATGCAGCCTGCAGGTAGAACGTGTTGAAATCGTTGTACTCGCCAACACCGTATTCGGGCGCCGCGCGGTCAAGTCGTGCCAGCGTACCGGCCAGGATCGATAGCTTTTCGCCGGCATCGTTGCCAACCACACGGATCTCCATGCCCACCTTGGCCTTGTGCGGCGCCAGCCGGATTGCCTCGGGCGTCATAAACCGCAGCTTAGACGGGTCGAACCGGAAGAACCCAAAGTCGTGGACCGGGTCGCGATACACCGGCTGCAGCTCGACCTCTTCGTAATTGGCAAAAACTGCTTGCGCTACAATCGGAGCCGGGTTGACCACGTGCCGGTTCGACAGAATCAATCCGGCGGTGGCATCAACAACGAACCCAGTGGCGTTGTACGTGCCGCTGGTCTCAGTGTCGAACGACCGCACGCACTGCGCCTTGATCGACACAATCGATCGGATTGCCTTCTCCAGCGTCGGCTCCCAGTTTGCGACGCTGCGCTGGTCTAGCTCGACATCTGCCACGCCCTCCCATGATGCGTCTTCAAACGGTGTGTCAGTGACCGTAGGCTGACTCATCATATTGGGCGGGTAGAACACTGCCATCAGGTCTGCGTATGCCAACGAGCGCCGCCGTGCCTGCAGCCCGGCCTCGGCAACAGTTAGCGACGTCCGCCGCCGGCTGATCCGCACCTCGCCATTCAGCAACGAACTAGGACTGCTGAGTCGCCGGTTTGATTTGGTGTCAGTTTCTACATCGGTGGTCGACCGAAGTGGAACGTAGCTGCCCGAGCGCAGGCGCCGCGCATGCGAATGCTTCTCGCCGCCGGCAACGCTGTTGCCCTGACTATCCAGTGCCTTGTCATTTCCAGCCGCGCTCATCGCCTGTATATTTATGTGTGGTGTTGAACTAGGGTATTCTAAAGGGTAGTTTCTTTGGCGAAAGAAGAGAGCAGGTCCAGGTCTCTTCCGAGGTGCACGGATGAAGAGGGAAAAGCCCAGTGAGATGACGTCGTTGATAAACCCCACTGGTGTCACGCTGGCAATCAGCTCTGCACAAAGTCATTGGCTGACCAAAAGTCATGCGTGACCGCGCTGTCGAGAACGTGCACTTGGACCGCGCCTTCGGGCGTTCGCCGCAGGTAATGCAAGCAATCGACCCCCATCTCAAGCAAGTACGAGTGCAGGCGGTCGTAATGCATGCACACATCCTGTTCGCCGTGGCTGTCGTCGCACACCGTGATGCGCCCGCCTCGCTGCAGGATCTCCTGCAAGAGATCGCGCTGTGGGTACGCGTCCCGGAGCCCCTTTTTCCACGCCCGCGAGTTAACCTCAAAAATGGCGCCATATGATATTGCATAGTCAATGTTGCGCAGCGCCAGTTGGCGGATCTCGTCCTGCAGCAGCGGGTCTGCGGCGTCTTGCGGATGGAATATGCGGATCAGGTCAAAGTGCCCAACAATCTCGGGCTGCAACGCCTGCAGCAGCTCCAGCTGCTCGTCAAAGTAGCGTCGGAACATCTCGCTACGGCTGCCGCAGTGCTCAACAATATTCTCGTACAGCTCCGGGCTAAAGTCCATCGGCATTCCGTTGACATGGTGTAGCGAGCCGACAAAAAAGTCCAGATCGTACTGCTTGCGCAGCTGCTTGAGCTCGTCCAGCGTCGAATGCGTGATGTACTCGGTCTCGGCTCCGATCAGGATGTCGATCTGGCCGCTGTACACAGCTCGCAGACGACGGGCCTCCTCGACGTACGCGCCAAACGCTGCGTGCAAGTCGCTGGCGCTCAGATCGGCCTCCTCCGGATACAGGTCCTGGGCGCGCGAGCGTGGCACGTGTTCAGAGAGCCCCAGGACTAGCAGCTTCTTGGCGATGGCCGCCCTGACAACGCCTTCGAGCGAGCCCGTTGCGTGGCGGCAGAACTGGCCCGAATGGGCGTGGAATGTAAACGGCATGATAGAGAAAAGGCGAGCGGGTGTGGAGCCAAACCCTCTCAAACACGAGCCGGCTGGCTGGCAAAAAGGGGAGCAAACCAACTTTTTCTCTCGTTGACAATTTTCCGGACCGCCGCTTTTTGACTCTTAACTCAGCACGTGTGAATTTGTGAGGCCATGAAGCGGCAATCAGGGACCGGAATTATCCGGCCGGGCATAGATGCGCGCGGCGCCGGTGGGTCATCATACTTTCAGCGGCGAGTACAGCCTGCGGCCAGCCAGGCGCCCGCAAAACCACCGGCTGAGACCGCACCGGCCGACAGCACACCGACAGAGCCTAAGGCTTCTCCGCCGCGACTGCAGGGACTCAACGCAATTGCGGTGCTGACGAACCACCCCAACAAGGCGCCCGCGCGTATTCACCGCAGCGACCTTCCGACGGTGCCGCACACACACTACCCAAAGATAAAGCTCAGCGACTTTGACGAGTACCTTAACGATACATCGGCGCTGTTTGAGCAGTATGCGACCCACGCCAATTCTGGGTACCAGGTTGCGGTAGACGAACTGAATCGCTACGAAGTGGCGGTTGATGATGCTGAAAAGGTGCTGGAGATTGCCAGCCATACCTACTCAATGGACTCGACAACCATGGCCGAGCGGCTAAAGACGCTGGACGGCACACGCAGCGAGTTTGGGCTGGACTCGATAAGCGAGTATGGTGGTGGCCATGGCGACGGTGCTGCGGCACGAGCGCTGCCGGGCATCGAAGACGTACCAAACATATTCTTTGCAGCGGACTTTGATCTCCGCGATCCGGCGACATTTGACATTGTGACACAAGTGGTTTTAGGCCCAATGACCGCTAGCGCAGGCCTGTTTGCGCCGGAAAAGGTCTCGGAAGCCAGCACTGCCATGCAGGACGCGTTGTCGGGGTACATGGACGTGGTGGAGGGGTACCTGACCCGGGAGATCTCGCGCCGGTCGCCGTCGTTTTTTGCAGCCCTGTCGACGCTTGAGGAGCTGCATGCGGAAACTGATCGGTGCATCGAAAAGATACATTTGCTGCGCGACGATCTGAAGAAGACTGCGTACACCCAGTGCTCGCCTGGGCTAGAGCTGATCCGCCTGCGCCGGCGGCGAGACAACCTGACCGCGTCGCTGGGCTGTGTGGAGCTGCTGAGCAGCCTGCGGCAAGCGCTGACCGCCGTCGACGAACTAATAGACTCGGGCGATTATATCAGCGCGCTGAATCTGCTTATCGAGGCGCAGGAGCTGGCCCATTCAGCTCGCAAGCAGACGCAAAAGCCTGACCGAGCAAGCCTGACCACCGTGAGCGGTAGTAGCGGTTTGGCCGAGACAGCCGCGTTCCGAGGACTGAGCGCGCGTATGGGGAAGTCAATGCGCCTGGTGTCAGTGCACGCGGAGCGCGAGCTGGCTGCAATCGTGCTGCGTGATATGCGCGAGTTTGTCGACGATGGGCTATCGGGCGAGCAGAATGGGTTGCTCGATCGCGACCATGATGGTCTGCTTAGCCGCTCGCGAGTAGACATTTACCAGGCCAACTTGGCGATGCAGTTGACGCCCTTTGTGTGCGGGCTGGCGCGCACCGAAAATATTGGCAGTGCGCTCAAGGCATATCGCGAGAACCTGCTGGCCGAGACCACGGGTCTGATCGAGAGCTTGTACCCGAGCGAGTTTCCGCGCAGTCAGAGCCAGGCCATGTTCAACGATGCGTCGCAGCAGCGCGCGCTGGGGGCAGCAGTTCGTGGGCAGACGTTTGACCAGTTCTGCAGGCTGCTTCGACAGCAAGAGGAGCTGCTGCTTCTGGTCATTGGTCATGTCAGCATGGTCCGGCGTACATTTCTACAAATACTTGACGAGAGCCAGCCCGCTGACTCGACATCTAGCCCACCACCCCCAGCCACCTCTCAGGTTGGCCAACATCACTGTAGCGCTGGGTCGGGAGCAAGGTCCTTAAACTTGGCATCCCCGTCGATCCGATACGACGCGGCAAAAACCGAGGTCCAGCGGTCGCTGAACGACACATTCGACGAGTTGATGGACCTAGCGCATATGCGGTGCGCCAAGCTGCTGAACCACCGCTCGGAGCAGAATGCGCGGCTTAGCCTGGCTGGGTTTTACTCGCTATATACGTGGATATCGCGGTTCATTGCGCAGTACGAGCGGCTAGGTGGTAAAATGTGCTTTGGATTACGTGGAACGCTAACGGCGCAGGCCAAGGCATTTCTGACCAACTTCCACGCCGAAAAGTCGCGGCAGATTCAGATTTTGATTGAGAACGAGCAGTGGGTGCAAGCCGAGGTGCCCATTGACTTTCAGACCCTGGTCAACCGCGTGGTCGAGGCAGCCCAGGCAATCGACGGCAGCGACGAGCCAAACCCGCTGAGCCTCGCCGACACTGCACTGTCAGCATCGGCCTCTGCGGCCCCGGGATCCGGCAGCGTATCAGCACGACCGCCACTGGCATCTATTGTTTCGCCATCGCCTAGCGCCGATCCGGCGACCATGATGCGAACCGAGTCCGATGCCGCGTCAGTGCGCTCGCTGGACATGGGTGTCGGACGGATACACATTGGCGATATGTCGTTCCATGCAGTTGGCTGTAGCCTTGTCTTGGTCAAGACAGTGGTGGAATATCTGCAGTGCGGTGTGAGCGTGGCAGCGCTGGCGCCGGACGTGCTGCAACGGCTAGTGGAGATATTCAAAATATTCAACTCCCGCACCTGCCAGGTGGTGCTGGGCGCAGGCGCTATGCGATCGGCGGGACTCAAAAACATCTCGGCCAAGCACCTGGCGCTGGCGTCCGAGTCGCTGGCGCTGTGCATGGAGCTTATTCCTCATGTGCGCGAGTGCCTGCGGCGCGTCATGGCGCCTACCCAGGAGGGCCTGCTAGCGCAGCTGGGCCGCGCCGTGCAGGACTTTATTAGCCACCAGCACGAGCTGCACGCGAAATTGGTTGAGATTATGACCGATCGCGCCGACTACCATGCGCGCATGCTGGGCGCTACGGACTGGGACGCACTGGACGGTGCGCCGCCGGCTCCGGCCATGGATGCCCTGGTCAAGGAGGTGCGCAAGCTGCACAAAGTGTTAAAACGCTATCTGCCGCCATCCGTGCTGCGCTCGGTGTTTGCCGAGATTTTTTCCATGTACGAGACCAAGCTGACTGCGCAGTACCACCAGCTACGCATCTCCACCGGCACAGGCAAACGCCAGCTCATGACCAATTCGCAGTATCTGCTGCGCCGGTTGCGGTTGCTCGACGCATCGCCGGTTGACTGGGAGTTAGAGGTGGTGGTCAACAATATCGACTTGGTGCGCCCTCATCCATCGGCTTCGGTGTCGGCCCCGGTGTCTCCAGATCATACGCCTGACCCAGTGTCGGCGGTTTCTGATCTGCTGACGCCGTCGGTTACCCATTCGCCAGTAGGGGAGTTTGATCTGCCCGGAAACACGTCCAAAATTGCCAGCTGTGCCTCGCCGGACTCTGCATAGCAATATTTAGCCATACACGACGGCGTCTTAAAATGCACTCCCATACCTGTTTTGGCTTGCCTAGGCGGTTTGCAACCACCCCTTTGGCGACTGGAAAATGTGTGTTCATATATTCTCTCTCCAGACGTGGAACCCTCGCCTAGGGGGTTCCCCCTCCGGTGGTACCCAGGTATTCCTGACCTGTGGTGTACTTCCGGAGGCCCGCGTTTATCCACATTTATAGGGGTTACTTATCCGTAGACCCCCCTAATTCAGTGCGTGACCCTCCTGAATGGGGGGTGGTCCCTCCACTACCTCCTGGGCCTCGCCAAGGCATACTGGGAGGTGGGGGTCCACCTGCCAAACGGTGTGCTCCAAAAGGCAATTGGCAATGCCTGAGTAAGAGGCCACTGTGATACTACACGTCGATTGCATGGCCGCTGTGCCTTGCCTTAAACATTGTATTTATTATTATCCAGCCACCGCACCATCAACCTTGCCCAAGCGCGCGATCAGCTGGACCGCCAAAACCATAAGCCCACACTGGCGCTGTTCTCGCTCATATCCCCCATTCTCCGCTGAGTAGTTGAGCCGGGATCGGCTAACATGTCACTGGAATATAGGCTGCTTGATTTATAGCCATGAGCGATACGACGGAGAGCATTCGGGCGGCTTCGCAGGAAAAGGGTGCGCGCCGGGTTACGCTGCGCGAGTTTGAGAACAAGAAATCGTCGCGGTTTATGGATCCTTGTGCAATCGAGGCCAAGGCCAGCTACCAGTGCCTGGACGAGAACAACTACAACAAGGACCTGTGCAGCGAGTACTTTGCCGCCTACCGCGAGTGCAAGACCCTGTGGATGGCTGAACGCAAAAAGGCCTGGTTGTCGGGCGAGAAATCGTAAATTTATATTGCTTGAGCATGGTATAAACTATTGCCCACCATTTGACCAGAGAAAGCGTATGGATCTCAGCGACGTCTGCGTGAGCCGTCACGGTAACTGCGGTGTCTGTCGCGTCGAGAGTATGGCGAGCGCGATCGGCGGCTCTTGACGGAGCGCTCCCTGCTTCGGGCACCCGGAGCCCGGGATTCGCGGACCGACCCACCCTGGGCTTTGAGTTCGTCCAGCGCCTTTTGGATGCGAATGTATCCTTGGTGCTGTTTCCCTTCGTTGTGTGCATCCAGCCGCTTTGATGCGTCGTTGGGGACCAGAAGCGCGCCGCATACATCGCAGACTCCCAGCCGCTTCTCGTTTTTAAACATTGGGTTTATCGAGTCGATGCGTTCCTTCAGCGCATCCAGATCGCCCTTCATCCGCTCCATTTGCGAAAACATGGCAAATGCCTCCTCGACATTATCCGACTCGCCCAGCTGCTCAATCTGCGGAATCATCTGTTTGATCCGCTCGTCAAGAATAATTGCCCGCTCCTCCTTTTCTTCCTTGTGCGGATTCACCAGCTGCTCGTCGGCTTCGGCGGTGACTCGGTCCAGCGCTCGCCGCACTTTGCGCTGCAGATCATACGACAGCCGCTGCACTCGGTCATAGAACACCTCCTCATAGCCCAGCCGGCCCTTGTCGTCAGATTTCTGGTATGATTTCCGTAGTCGGTCGTCGTGAACCAGGTCGCACGGCCCGAGGTCCACCTTGGTGTTGGTGAACAGCTGGTTTGGGCAAAAGTCAACAAGGTGGTCTTTGCACACGTCCGGATCGGTGTACTTTTTGCCGCTACCCTCCAGCTCCCCCATCAGCTCCTGCAGAAGCTGTCTCGCAGTGTCCGTCATCGTTACCGCAGGCGTGAATATAAAAATTGGTAATATCGTTGCTATAGAGCCTATCGACAGCCTGTCTTGCCTATGAGGCACTATAAATTAAACTTGTACGAGCAATTTTAGGATTTATGGGTATATATAAACTTTCAAATTGATCCGACTACGAACCAAGAGTCACCTACTCATGCAGCCTCGGCAGTGGCAATGTCTTGTCCGCACGCTCGCCCAATGGTCTTGATAAACTCGGAAGTGCATTCCTGTCCGGAGACTGTGGCAATGAACCGGGCCATATCCAGCGGCTTAAACTTCACCTTGGCCTGCGGCCCCCAGGTGTACTCTTGGCCCGGGTCGGCGTCGGCCTCGGCGACCTGCTGTGTCGACTGAGTTTCGCCAATGCCCTGCCTGCCGCTGGCTCCAAGCGATGAGACTTTGTCCAGATACCCTTGCCGGACTAGAAAAGCGATAGCTGCCTGAGCTGCCGATTCCATCTGGGCGTCGGTCGTGTAGCCGACGGATTCCATGTCTCGCGATTCGGCGGCGGGAAGCACGCAGAGGGGCGGCCCGAGCTTCCGTACGTAGAGCACCAGCTGCTCGTTTGAAATGCTCATGTTGTTGACAAATACCAGGCTCAGCACCATGGCGGCAAACCCCAGCACCGCCTGGTCGTCCTTCACCTGCACCAACTCCAAGCGCTCGCGCGCCTCGTCGGGCAGCGAACTCTGCAGCACCCAGCGAGTGACGGCTTTACTGGCCTGCGTGTCTTTGGCCTCTGTCGCGGCGAGTTTCTTCTCGTGGTGCGGCAGTGGGACCATCTGCAGTCCAAAGTCCTCGCGCAAGAACTCGTTTGCCAGATCAAACACCCGCCGGAAGCTGCGCGTAGCCAAGCCGTCCAGCACGGGACCCCGAATCTCTTCGCGCTTTATGGCCTTGCCGCTGGCATTGCAAGCCAGTGCAAACCGCACCAGGTTTATTGCAGCCCGCACCACCTCGGTTTCGGCCTCCATTGCGCTTGCCGCAGTCGCAAATTCAACACAAAAAATATACAACCAAAAATTTGGACCAGAGAAGAAAAGCAAACACCATAATCCGGCGTGATCAGGGCAAAATGACAGGGCGGAGCGCCGGTGCCGGTCAGCATCGGGATTAGAGCTGCTTTTGCAGCGTTGCCTATTGTACTCGTATCGCCATGAACCGCAAATTGCTAGATCCGTTTGAGCCTGAATACCCGGAGGCCGTCGAGGCGTGCTTGGATGACGAGTATGCAGTCAAATGCGCATTCTCGCACAGCGGGTCGCTGCTTGCGACAGCGCGCTCGGACGGACGATGCTACATCTGGGATATGGACACGTTGAATGTGATGCGCAAGCTGAACCACGGTGAGGCTGCTCTGCTGGGCCTGAGCTGGTCCCGGAGCGGACGCTACATTCTGACATACGATGAAGCTGGCATCTGTATCGTATGGGACCTGCAGACCGAGGCGATCCGGGCGCGGGTAGAGTTTGGGTCCGCCGTTGCCCATGCCTGCATGCACCCGCGGACCAGCAGCAAGTTTATTGTGTGTCCGACCCGTGAGGCGCCGTGCCTGGTAACAATTGGCAGTGACGGAGCCACAGAACCAATTATCAGCCCGATCCGGATATCGGCTGATAGCGTGAACCAAAAGGCCAAGGCTGCGGCGAGCACCTGCTGCTGCTTTGGCAAGAAGGGCGTATACGCGTTTTTTGGCTCGTCAAAAGGCCATGTCTACGCTGTGGACACGCAGTCCCTCAAGGTGGTGTGCTCAACCAAACTGTCGTCGAGTGCGGTCAATACGATGGCGCGCAACCCGCGCGGATCAGACATTGTTACGAGCTCGTCTGATCGCATATTGCGCGTGTGCGAGGTGCAGCTTCCGGGGCAGGAGACGCGCCGAAAGGTGATGCCTGCCGACACACCGCCAGCAATCACCGTAACCACGAAGATTCAGGACATTGTCAACCGCGTGCACTGGACACAGGCGCTGTTTAGCTCGTCGGGTGACTACATTGTGTCAGGCATCCAGCACAAAGCCGAGCACAATATTTACATCTGGGACAAGTTTACTGGCAGCCTGGTGAAGATGCTCACGGGGCCAAACGAGCTGCTTGAAGACTGTGCAGTGCATCCGCTGCGCGCAATCTACGCGTCGGTGTCGACGTTTGGCATTATCTACATGTGGACGCGGGTCCCACAGCAAAATTGGAATGCGTTTGCGCCAGGATTCCGGGAATTGGAAGAGAACATTGAATATCTGGAGCCCGAAGACATCTTTGATCGGCGACTAGAGCGGCCGGAAGGCGAGGGCGTGGATTGCGTGCAGGCGCGCATCCAGCAGGACAAGCGTGCGGCAGCGGGTGCCGACGAGTCGGAAATGAGCATTGATGTCGATATTACCGACAACGATCCGCTGTTTAGCGACTCTGACTCGCAATCCGACGACGATGGATTTGTGCTGCCTGTGCTTGTGGAGTGCGATGACAACCTTGTGTCCACGCTGCTGCCTGAGCCAGATCCTCAGCTGGCAGATCCTCAGCTGGCAGCCAAAGAAGCGCCAACGATGCCAGGACAGACTATTGTCGAGTCATGATCACCTCTGCGGGCCTTGATCGAAGATTTGCTGATTCCCGCTAGGGATCAACCTCTCTGGTTTTATCAGCACGAAAAAAGTTCAAATTCGCTTCTTCGGCTCTGTTGGTTTCTTTGCGTTAAATCTATTTTGCATTTACGGCCGACGAGTCAGGAATAACCATGCAGTCGATTAGAGGAGCAAGCCGGCTACTGGCCCCGACACTGCGGCAAGCCCGGATGGTTAGCAGCGAGGCAGCGCCGGCGGCGTCGGTGCTTCGGCCGATCGGGTCCAACCGCAAGGTAGCGCCCTCGGCAGGGTCTGCAGGCGTGCTAAGCTGGCCGCCGGCGCAGGCAGTGCGTGCAGTGAACCCGATTCCAGCGACGGTGCAAGCGTGGATGATGGATTTTGAGACCAACAACCCTGTGGACATCCTGGAAGTGTCGCGTAGCGTGTTTGCGGGTCCGATCCGCTCAGATATTATTCACCGCGCGGTGACTTACGAGCGCAACATGAAGCGGCAGGGCACACACAGCTCGCTTACGCGCAGCGAGGTGCGCGGCAGCACGCGCAAGATTCAGCAGCAGAAGGGTACGGGTCGCGCGCGGCACGGCACCCGGCGGGCGCCGCAGTTTGTTGGCGGCGGCAAGGCGCACGGGCCGACGTCGCGCAGCCATGCTACGGACATCCAGCGCAAGGTGTGGCTGATGGCGCTGCGCTCGGTATTGGCGGCAAAGTACGCGCAGGACCAGCTGGTCATTGTCGACAACATGGTGCTGGAGTCGCACCGGACAAGTGAGCTGAACCGCATGCTGCAGACTAACGGTTGGGCGCCGCTGCCATCAACCAAGCGCGAGGCGAGCGTCATACTGCTGCCACTGATGGGCGAAGAGCTGGCTGCCAGCCTGAAGAACGTAGAGCTGGCCAG
Organism: Coemansia sp. RSA 2610; assembly: GCA_027578495.1. NCBI lineage: Eukaryota > Fungi > Kickxellomycota > Kickxellomycetes > Kickxellales > Kickxellaceae > Coemansia > Coemansia sp. RSA 2610. Next base: position 24,313 of record JANBSD010000026.1, read on the forward strand.
TCGCAACATTGCGGGCGTGTCGATGATGAACGCCAGCGACGCCGAGGTGTACGAAATCCTCCGCCACGACTATCTAATCATGGACCGTAATGCGCTGGATCTGCTACAGGGCATCTTGGAGCCGCTGTAAATCTAGAGCTCGAGTCATTTGATTTAACCGAAATACAAATGCGGTGGTACCGCGTAGTGACTACAGTGTAACGATTATAGCTCAGCGCAAGTGCAGGCTTAGTCCTTGTCAAGTGTGTCGGCGCACAGCTGGTCGTTGACAGCGCGGACCGACTCGATCGACAAAACCGCTGCTCGTTGTGCACGGCCAACTACGGCGTCGATGTCTGATGGTGCCAGGTTGAGGCGGCTGTCGGGCGTCAGCAGCGTCTGGCGCCGGTGTAGCTGGGCTAGAATTGCGCCGACCATGCTGTCGCCAGCGCCATTGCTGTTTTCAACCAGGCAGGGCTTGAGCGGTGGGATGTGGCGGATGATTGGGCGAGCGGCGTTCTTGGGCGACGGACTGACCACGGCAGCGCCCTTCGCGCCCAGTTTGACTACAACAGCGGGGAACAGCGGAAACAGCGTCAGCATGTCCCGAATGACGCTGGAGTCAAGCGAGTACTGGGCCTCGGCAATCTCATCGACCGTGGCTGCAGGCGGCGCGGTTTCAACCAGCGCCAGTTCAAGCGCTGCCTCGGCCATATGCTGTAGCTCCAGCGCGTTGGGCGTGACAATGTGGATCAGCCCGCGTACATCGGCCATGGCGTTCGAGCGCTTGATAAACGAAAGCGCGCGCAGGGCGTTGGTGCACTTTGCTGCCGATGTGGGCTCGTAAACAACGCACGCCTGGGCGCGATTTGCACATGTCAGAGTGGTTGCAATTGCCAGCACCGACGGGTTGGCATCTAGCCCCACTACACATGGGTTCAGCTCTGCAACCGCCTCTTCGATCTGCTGCGGCGCCAGCAGCCCGTTGATGTGCATGTCGGCCACAGCTGCAATCAGATCACCGTCGGGCCCATGAACCGCATTGTAGATGGCCGTGCGCGCGCTGCCGTCGAGCAACTGCAGAAACCGCGTGTCCATGCCAAGAGCGTGCAGCTCGGCCCGGACTGCCGCCCCGTGTGCGTCATTTGCAACTGCTGCGATCAGCGCGACATTGGCCCCCAGAAAATGCGCTGCGCGCGCAATGTTCTGGCCAACGCCGCCGACCGACGTGAACACGGCTCCGGGCTGCGACGTGGCCGGCACCCACGTTGGGCATTGCTGGCTGTCAACCTGGGCTGTTATGTCGACTGCCGCGCAACCCACGACCAGCAGCGGCCGCTGGTCCGTCTTTGCAGAGTTGCGGATGCCCTGGCCCGAAGCCGCCCGCGTCGAATACTGCCGTGGCCGGCAGCCACCCATGATTGCCAGAGACGCCGCAACCTGGCTGGCGACGCGCGCGTTGTTTTTGACCAGTGCAATGTTGGTTGCCAGCGACGCACCGCGTGTGCGCTCGGCCACGCGTTTGAGCAGGAACGGCGTGGCCTGCTTGCCCTTGATCCCCAGCTCCGTTGACTCGGCCAGCGCGGCGTCGATTGCTTGCTCGATCTTGGCGCTAGTCTCGGCGTGCTCGCCGGGCACGGGCACCGCAACCACCATTCCGTTCTGCAGCCCCAGCTCGGCACTGGTGCGAATCAGCCGCGCTACCTGGTCCGGGCGCTGCAGGTTCCAGGGCGCCTGCAGGCCGCTGTGCGCGCTGAAGAACGCCGGGAACTCGGCGCTGTCGCCGTACGCAACGACCGGCACGCCCTGCGTCTCCAGGAACTCGAGTGTCTTGGGCAGATCAAGAATCGACTTTGCGCCTGCGCACACCACCGCCACCGGCGTCCGTCCCAGCTCGGTCAGATCGGCACTGACGTCCATGGTGGTTTCGGCGCCGCGGTGCACGCCGCCGATGCCGCCGGTTGCAAACACCGGGATCCCGGCCAGGTGCGCTGCCAGCATTGTCCCGGCGACCGTGGTTGCGCCCAGCAGCCGCTGGCTCAGCACCGCCGCCATATCGCGCCGGGATGTTTTGACTACGGGCTCGTCGCCCCGCCCTAACCGGAGCAGCTCGTGGTCGCTCAGGCCGACGTGGATTCTGCCGTCGATCAGCGCGACCGTGGCTGCAGTCGACCCGTGCGCGGCCACGATTTGCTCGACCTCCCGCGCTGTCTCGACGTTCTGCGGATACGGCATCCCGTGGCTGATAATCGTCGATTCAAGCGCGACCACCGGCTCGCCGTTGCGTAGGGCCTCGCGCACACGCGGCGCCAGGTGCACCAGCGGCGCTGTAGACAGCAGCCTGCGGCCGTGCGGTCTCAGCCGCCGCCAGGCTGCCGGCAAGTGGCAGGAGCGAATGCGCATTCGAATTATTCGAATTAGTGGTTGTCAATATGCAAGCGTGTGTTCGGTGAGGCAACCAGTGCAACCGAGCTCATTCCCCGCATCTGGTCCAGCGCCAGTCGACTCTATTTGTTCCCTCTCTCGCAATTTACCGCAATATGCCTAAAGCGCGCAAGTCCTCCCCGCCTGCCACTCCCAAACGGCGCAGCCAGGCGCGGCGACAGCCGACGGCGCAGGAGCTGAGCGAACTGGCGCCGATCCCCGAGACGCTGCGACCGGGCCTGGACGTGCTGTTCGTGGGCATCAACCCGGGCGTGGTCAGCGGGCAGAAGCAGCTCCACTTTGGCAACCCGCAGAACTACTTTTGGAAGGGTCTGTTCGAGTCGGAGCTGATTCCCGAGGCGGTGCGTCCCGAAGACGGCCACCGGCTCAGCGCCGAGTGGAACATGAGCATTGTCAACCTGGTGCAGCGGACGACGCCGTCAACTAGCGACCTGAGCCGCCACGAGATGCGCGCCGCGGTGCCCGAGCTGTGCCGCAAGATCACCAGCAACCCGCCGCGCGTCGTGTGCTTTGTGGGCAAGGGCATCTACGAAGCCTTTGTCGGCCATACGGGCTTTGCGCTGGGGCTGCAGGACGACGTGTACGATCTGGGCGCGGAGCTGGAGACGCAGCCCGAGCACCTGCCGCCACTGCGCCGGCCGGACAGCCCGTCTGACGCGCCGTTCGCGTATCTGTTTGTGATGCCGTCGACCAGCGGCCGCACCGCCGCGTACCAGAACCCCGAGAAGCGGCAGTACTTTTGCCAGCTAAAGTACGTGCGCGACTGCGCAGCGCGCCAGCCTGACGCGGCGCCCATCGACCACGCCCGGCTGGCTGCGCTGGGCCCGCAGGTCCGGTCTCGATACTTCAAACGGCAATAAAAGACCAACAGTCAGTTTAATGGCTCAAATAAGCTTGAAACAAAAGCAAAAAAGTTTACTTCTTGCCAGCCTTCATGGCCGACTTGGTGGCCTTGGTGGCCTCCTCCTTCTTGACGACGGACTTGATGACACCGACGGCAACGGTCTGACGCATGTCACGCACGGCGAAGCGGCCCAGCGGCGGGAACTCGGTGAAAGCCTCCACGCACATCGGCTTCGACGGGATCATGACGACGATGGCGGCGTCACCGCTCTTGATGAACTTGGGGTTGTCCTCGACCTTCTTGCCCGAACGGCGGTCAATCTTCTCGGTCAGCTCCGAGAACTTGCACGCAATGTGGGCGGTGTGGCAATCCAGCACCGGCGCGTAGCCGGCACCGATCTGGCC
>JANBSD010000027.1:0-27788 GCA_027578495.1 Coemansia sp. RSA 2610
GAACACCCGCCGGCACCGGCTCCTGAACACCCGCCGGCACCGGCTCCTGAACACCCGCCGGCACCGGCTCCTGAACATCCGCCGGCGCCTGGCCCTGCTCCGGGATCCGGCCATCCTGGCGGGCCAGTGCCTGATCATCCTCCGGCACCTGGCCCCGACCACCCGCCAGCTTCAGATCCAGTGTTCCCGGGAATCCCGCTGGGCGGGCTGGACCACATCGACGCCAACGCAATCGTGCAGCAGGTGAACCGCGACATCCAGCAGCAGGGCGGCATCGTCCAGCAGACAAAGTTCTAAGTACTCTCTTTATGGCAAATAAGACTATATAGTGGAACTACTTACTCGGGCTTGTGCGCGGCACTGAGCTGGTCGAGCAGCTCCTGCGCATGCTCCTTGTCGACCACGCGCTGCACATGCGACTCGGCGGCTCGCACGAGCCGGCGGCGGCGCAGCTCCATGCCTTCGCGGGCGGCGCGCGACAGCACGTGGGCCACCAGGGCCACGGCCTTGGCGCTGTCGTCGTTGCAGGGAACGGCGTAGGTGACGCAGCGCGGGTCGCAGTTGGTGTCCACCACGCCGATGGTCGGCACCAGGCCGCGCCGCGCCTCGCGCAGCATGGTGGGCGCCTCCATCGGATTCAGCGCGACGATCAGATCGGGGCTGTACGCGGCGCCCACGTGCTGGCTCTGCAGCTGGCGCTTCTCCTCCTCGATCTGCCGCAGATAGCGGTTGCTCCCGGCGCCCTGCATGCGCGCCTCCTCGCGCGCACCGGCCTCCTGCTCGGCCAGGGCCTGGGCCTCGGCCACGTCCCACAGGTCGTCGGCGTAGGTGAAGTGGCGGCCCTGGTGCTTGGCGCGGTTGCTGATTGCGCCGGCGGCCCAGCGCCCCGTGACAAAGTACTGGTCCGCAGCCAGCGCCGCGTCCACGGCGATCTGCTGGTGCGCCTTGCGCGTGCCCGCAAACACAATCAGCCCGCCGCGGTACGCGACCTGGCGCGCAAACTGCGCCGCGCGCCGCAGCGCCGCCAGCGTGTGCTCGAGGTTGATCACGTGGATCCCCTGCCGCCGCCCGAAGATGTGCGGCAGGTTCATCGGATGCCACAGCCCCGTCGCATGCCCGATGTGCATGCCCGCCGCCAGCATGCGCTCCAGCGTCAGCCCGGCCTGCGCGCGCCGCCGCACCTGCGCGCTGCCCGTCTGCTTAAGCTGCTGCTCGGCAATGTGCGCGTCGACCTTTTGCTGCTCGCTCGGCGCCTCGGGCCCGTCGCCCTGCGCAAACGGATTGGCCGGCGCCGAGAGCATGCGCACGGCGCGCGGCGCAAATGGATTGACCCGCGCTATTTGATAAGCCGGCGCCAATTGATAAACTGGCGTCGAGAGCATGCGCACGGCGCGCAGCCGCTGCGCCAGCCCAAACATGTCGAATCGGAGAGCGTAGCAAATGGAGTTTATAAAACAAGAACACGCTGATTCACGAAAAAAAAAGAAGAAAAGACCAGCCTAGCATTTATTTTTCCTCACGCTGATAGCGCAGATTAGATCAGCAGATCGGCCACGGCCTGCTCAGCCTGCGGCAGGGCGCCGGTGACGAACGCGTGGGCGAGCTGCTCGCCGTCGGCAGTCGCGTCGCGCAGGGCGCGCGCCTGGCCCACGACGCTCTGCTTGCACGCCGCCAGCGCCTCGCCGGCCAGGCCGCGCAGCACCTCGGGATCCACGCAGCCGCTGAGCTGCGCCGCCAGCCAGCGCGTGCGCGCCACGGGCGGATACTCCCACGGCGCGCCGTCGCGCACCCAGCGCGCCGCGTGGTCCAGATCCGCCGCGCCCATGCGGAACCCGGCAATCTGCGTGCGCACGTACTCCTGCGCGCGGAACGCCAGGCGCTGCTGCACGTCCGACAGCACGGCGTCGGCCGCCGCGTAGAACGCGTCCAGGTCTGCGGGCGCGCCGTCCGCCGGCGCCGGCCGCTGGTACGTCAGCAGCGTCAGGCTCAGCGCAGCCAGCGCGCCGACGTCGGCCTCGCGGATGATCTGCGGGCGCACCTGCTCGTGGAACAGCTCCATCGCCAGATCCTCGTGCGCGCGCAGCTCGTCGCCGCCGTCGCCGCCAAAGAACTCGGCGTGCAGCCGGCCCTCGTCCGCGCACGCGCCCATCATGAACGCGCACCAGTCGCGCAGCGTGTCCGCCGCGCCGCCGCCCGCGTGCTCGCGCGCGATCGCCTGCAGGGCCCGCGGCACGTGGGCGCGCAGCCACGCGCGCCGCGCCTGGAAGTACGCGTGCTGCACGTCGCCCAGCACCTGCGCCGCGTCGTCGCTGCGCCGGCGCTCGCACAGCGCGCGCAGCAGCGGCCGCAGCCCCACGGCCGCCGCGCGGAACCGCACGTCCACCTGCGCCGCCTGCGTGGCGCGCGCCGCGTCGCCGCCCAGCCGCCGGAACGCATGCGTCGCGTGCATCTTGATCAGCGTCAGCGCGCGCGTGCGACACTGCGCAAACCGCTGCGCGTACAGCTCGCTGTCGCGCGCGTCCGCGTGCCGCGAAAGAAACTCCAGCGCGCGCTCAGCACGCCCCAGCGCCGGCAGAAACCCGGCGTCGCGGCACACGTCGCCGGGCGCGCTGAACAGCCGCGCGATGTCCGCCAGCTCGTCGTACACGCAAAGCTGCGCGCCGATCTCCGCGTCCGCCCGCGCCAGCCGCTCGCGCCGCGTCTGCAGCTCGGCGCACGCCGCGCGCACGCCGCCGGTCTGCGCGCACACGCGCGCGTACGCCGCGCCCACCGCGTCCAGACGCGCCTCCGCCCGCGCGACGCTCGCGCGCATCTCCGCGCACGCGCGCGTGTGCGCGCGCAGCCGCTCGGCATGCGCGTGCGACTCGGCGTCCTGCTCGGCCGCCAGCCGCGCCTCGACGCCGCCGTACCACTCGAGGAACTGCGCCGTCGTCTCGACCGCCCTGTCCGGCCCGTGCGGTGCGTGGCCGCCGCCCATAAGCGGCGCCGGCGACGCCGCCCGCGCCAGGTTGCGCAGCGAGAGGTTGCGCCGCGCGCTGAGCTGCGGGCTGCCTTTGCTGCTGCCGCGCAGCTGCTGCACCTGCCGCGCCGCCGCCTGCCTGTCCGCCGCGTGCGTCAGCAGCCGCGCCGAATGCGCCGCGCACGCCTCCTGGAGCTGCGCCAGCCCCGCGCGCTGCGCCTCTGCCAGCGCAAACCGCTGGTCCCATTCGTCCTGCCCCATCCTCGAATGCAAACTGCCAAACTCGCGAAATTCGTGCAAAGTGTGGAAATAAAAATACAAGAGGAGCTTATCATGCCCCGCCAATCACAAACCCCCCAGACTCCCACACTTCAAAGTCCGAGCTCTTTTTCGGGTTGCCAAACAGCCGCAGCGCGCTTAGCCGCACGTGATACTTGCCCGGCGCAACCGTCGTCTCCTTTGTCAGATCCTTGTCCATATACGCTGTGCCGTTGAGCGCTGCCGTGGTGTACGAGTAGTAGGCTGGGAGTGTGCGCACCGCGTTGGCGTTGTACCCGTGTGGCAGATACCCGGCAAACCTGCCCGCTGCGTCAACCAGGTTCACTGTAACCAGTCGCGACGGCATATTCATAAAGTACGCCAGATGCGTTTTTTCCTTGGCCGCCAGCGCCGCGCTCACGTCGCTGACAACGTTTCCGTCATCATCGACAAATGCCGGCAGCCCCGTTGATGCTGGCGCCAGCACGTTGATCTTGCCGTAGTCGCCGTTATAGCCACCGTACGGCACCACGTAGCTGCTCTGTGTGCTCTCGCCGTCCCAGCGCATCGTAAAATTGAGGAATCCGCCGTAGAACCACCTGTCGGCCTCGTTCAGCCCCGACGGCGCCGTGATAAACACCGTCACTAGTCCCGTCAGTCCCGGCCCAATGTACTGGTTCGAGTCCAGCGACGTCACCTTGGGCAGCGTGTTCCCGGCCACCGGCTTTGTGCTTGCCGGCCACGTCGGAATAGTTTCGCCGCTTGTGCCGTACGTTGCGTCTACAACAGTTCCGTTTTGGTTGAACATGGTGACAGAGTCAGCCGCCGCGTGGTCCATCGAGATCCACATGCCGCGTGTGGTGTCCGTGTTTTTAACCTTTAGTGTGCGCGACGCCCAACGAACATTGTCGCCCGCCAGGCGGTGGATAACGCCGGTAAACGGTCCAAACACCGTGTCATTAAGCGCCAGCGTCGGCGGATCGATTGTGGCCCGTGACTTGGCGGCGTCGTATATATTGATCAAACCGCTGCCGCTCTGGAACGGCGTGTATTTTTGCCCAGTCTGTGGATCAGCGACTGGCTTGGCGCTTGTGGTCAAGATATTGCGCACCTGCTCAGGCAATAGCCCCGGGTTGGCTTGTTTTATCAGGGCAACGGCACCGGCAACGTATGGTGCGGCCATTGACGTGCCAGACATTGACGCATAGCTGCCGTTATTGCGCAAGTACGTTGACCAAATGCTGCCGCCCGGCGCCGAGATATCCACTCCCAGATCAAGCTCGGGCGTAGGTCCATACGAGCTAAAGCCAGTCACCCGTCCACCATCCTCCATCTCAAACGTGGCAAACTTGTCGTTCGTCGAAGTGAGCGTCAAAGACTCCTTGGCAGCCAGTGCCGCAAGCATATTGCCGTCGGTAAGCGATATCATGGTTGCTGGAATCGTGTTGTTCCCGAACGACGGGGTTTCCGGCGCGCCTGCCTTAAAATTGTAGACAAGCAAACCCTTGGCGCCAGCCTCCTGTGCAATTGCCGCCTTGGCGCCAAACGTGCAACTACCGCGTTTGACCAGCGCAATTTTGCCACTAATATCGGTTCTCGGTGGGTTGCAACCCTCGTTGCTGCCAGCGACATCATTTGACACCACCAATGGAATTGGTGCCTCAAAGACAAAGTTGTTTAGATCCGTTGGGTTATACACCTTCAGAACACGAAGCGTGCCCGCCGACTGCGAATTGACTTCGATATATGGTGCCTTGTAGCTCCAGTTGTTTACCGACCCGACGCTAATTACGCCCTTGCCAATCGCCGGCGAGTTGCTGGTCAGCAGTCCAGACTCTCCGTCGTTGCCGCTGGCAGCGACCACAATAACACCTTTGGCAACCAGGTTGGCTGCCGCCACGGCCGACGGGCTTTCAGCCCACTCGCCAGTTGTTCCCAGCGACATGCTGACCACATCCATACCATCCTTGAGTGCAAGTTCCATGGCCTTGATAACCACCGAGTCGTCGCTGTTCGCCCCGCCTTCACTGTCAGAACATGGGAAAACACGGTACATACCCATGGTGGCCTTTGGAGCCACGCCGCGGACCTGCGTACCGCTTGCCATAATGATGCCCGAAACATGGGTCCCGTGGCCGATGCAATCCATTGGCGTTGGATTCGGGTTGGCTGTCGAATGGTCGCCGACCAGATCCACGCCGTACTGCCACGGGCAGCCTTTGGTCTTCCAGCAGCCGCCCAGATCTGGGTGCATGTAATCCACGCCGGAATCGATTACACCGATTTTCACGCCCGAGCCATTGAGACCCAGCTCGTTGACGGTCTGGATCAGGCCGGTCTTCTCGTGCAGCACCTGCGATGTGGCGTTAAACTTGCTAGCCCTGGTGCTGAGCCTATGGATGCGGTTGGGCCACACGTGTTTTACGCCGCCATAGCCGGCCAGGTGCTCGGGGTTGACGCTGGCGCTGGTCGACACAGCCATGCCGCGGAACACACCATCGTAGTGGTGGTCGACAGTCACGCCGCCGTGGCTGCGCACAGCGTGGTAGTGCCCGTCGTGGGCGTCATCGTGGAACTCGACAAGATAAGAGCTGCGTCTGACAGGAACGTTTGACGAGTAACTGCGCACTTGGCCGGCCTCAACTGCGGAAAATCTGACGAATACAAAGGCCAGCGCAATGACGGCTGCCAACATACACATATTGGATATAGCGATGTAGGGTAAGGTATCTACACCATAGCATTGGCTATTTGTATGCTAACACGTGTTATCTAGCGGATAGTTTATAGCCACCAGCTGTTGAGAATAAATACTGAAGAATGAGGAGAATGAGGCCAGGCAATAAAATTATATGCAAAAGATGGAAAAATATGAGTATTGTGAGAAAGTGCAATAATTTTTCGAATACTGGAGCTCAGTAAACCAGAAGTCTCTGTAAGAAGACATCCAGCTGGTAGTTTTTTTCTTTTGAGGGATGCCAATAATAATGACAAAGCACTCTCTGCAACACACGTGCTTTATAAAAAAAATTCTTTGGCAAAAATGTACCAAATGCGGTCTTTTGACAATAAAGTTGCGTCATATAGTGTCTCTTTCTAGCAGTTTAGCACCAGATACTATAAAGAAACAAAAATTCCCCCAGTGTGAAACTGCTTTGAAAACTTGTGCTTACAAAGGATTTACTCTCACAGTAAAATGCTAGTCTTTATGCAATAGATATCGCCTGCTATTGTAGTTTTACTTATCCAGTCAAACATGTGCACAGCGGATAATGATTCGTGTTTGTATAGCTCATGTGTTTCCTTGCAAATGGGCTATTTCAGCGCAGTTTCTTTTTTTAAACAGCAGACTGCGTGCATTTTGTATTTTCATAACAAAAAAGCCCCTTTATCCAACGGTAAACTGTTGCGAGTTCCACACCTCAAAGTCCGAGCTCTTCTTTGGGTTGCCAAACGTACGCAGGGTACTTAGCCGCGCATGGTATTTGCCCGGCGCAACCGTCGCCTCTTTTGTCAGATCCTTGTCCATATACACTGTGCCGTTGAGCATAACCGAAAAGTACGGGGCGTAGGTTGGAAGCGTGCGCACAACGTTGGTGTTGTACCCGTATGGCAGGTATCCGGCAAACTTGCCCGCTGCATCCACCAGATCCACGGTGAGCAGTCGCGTTGGCATGTTCATAAAGAATACCAGATGCGTATTGTTCTTGGCCGCCAGCGCCGCGCTCACGTTTTTGACATTGTTTCCGTCATCATCGACAAATGCTGGCAGCCCCGTTGATGCTGGTGGCATCATGTTGATCTTGCTATAGTCGCCGTTATATCCGCCGTACGGCACCACGTAGCTGCTTTGTGTGCTCTCGCCATCCCAGCGCATTGTAAAGTCGAGGTACCCGCCATAGAACCACCTGTCGGCCTCGTTCAGCCCCGACGGCGCCGTGATAAACACCGTCACCAGTCCCGTCAGTCCCGGCCCAATGTACTGGTTCGAGTCCAGCGACGTCACCTTGGGCAGCGTGTTCCCGGCCACCGGCTTTGTGCTTGCCGGCCACGTCGGAATAGTTTTGCCGCTTGTGCCGTACGCCGCATCCACAAGAGTTCCATTTCGGTTGAACATGGTGACAGAGTCGGCTGCCGTGTGGTTCATCGAGATCCACATACCGCGTCTGGTGTCTGTATTCTTGATCTTCAGTGTGCGCGACGCCCAGCGGTAGTTGTCGCCTGTCAGGCGGTGGATAACGCCGGTAAACAAGCCAAACGCCGTGTCGTTGAGGGGCAGCGTCGGCGGATCGATTGTGGCCCGCGACTTGACCGCGTCGTAGATATTGATTAAGCCTCCGCCGCTCTGGAACGGCGTGTATTTTTGCCCGGTCTTTGGATCGGCAACTGGCTTGGCGGTTGCAGTCAAGATGTTGCGCACCTGCTCAGGCAATAGTCCCGGGTTTGCTTGTTTTATCAGGGCAACGGCGCCGGCAACGTATGGCGCGGCCATCGAGGTACCCGACATCGACGCATAGCTGCCATCGTTGTGCGGATATGTTGACCAAATGCTGCCGCCCGGCGCTGAAATATCCACACCAACGTCAAGCTCCTGCGTGGGCCCGTACGAGCTAAATAAAGACATCTCACCGCCATCCTCCATCTCAAACGTTGCAAACTCGTCGTTCGTCGAAGTGAGCGTCAAAGACTCCTTGGCAGCTAGCGCTGCAAGCGTCATGCCGTCGGTAAGCTTGATTACAGTTGCCGGAATCGTGTTGTTGCCACTTAGGGTAGGTGTGATTGGTGCACCCGGCTTGTTGTCGTAGATAAGTACACCCTTGGCGCCGGCGCTCTGCGCAATCGCTACCTTCTCGTCGAACGTGCAAGTACCACGCTTTACAAATGCGATCTTGCCCTTTATATCGGTGCTGGACGGGTTGCAGCCCTCGTTGCTGCCAGCGGCGTCCTTGGATATGGCTAGCGACACCGGGATTTTGAAGACAAACTTGCTTGGGCTCATGGGGTCATAGACCTTGAGGAAACGGAGCGTGCCCGCCGACGGCGAGGTTACCTCGATATATGGCGACTTGTAGCTCCAGTTGTTGACCGAGCCAACGCTAATTACGCCCTTGCCATTTGATGGCGAGCCGAGAGTCAGCAGTCCAGCCTCTCCGTCGTTGCCGCTGGCAGCAACCACAATAACGCCCTTAGAAACCAGGTTAGCTGCCGCCAAGGCTGTTGGGCTCTCGGTCCACTCGCCAGCTGTGCCCAGCGACATGCTGACCACGTCCATGCCGTCCTTGAGTGCGAGTTCCATGGCCTTGATAATCAAGGAATCGTCGCTATCTCCCTCGCTTTCACCCACAGGGCATGAGAAGACACGGTACATGCCCATGGTGGCCTTTGGAGCCACGCCGCGGACTTGCGTGCCGCTCGCCATGATAATGCCCGAAACATGGGTGCCGTGGCCAATGCAATCCATCGGCGTTGGGGTTGGCTTGATAATTGGATTATCGCTCTGCGAGTCGTAGCTATCGCCGACCAGATCCACACCGTACTGCCACGGACAGCCTTCGGTCTTCCAGCAGCCGCCCAGATCTGGGTGCATGTAATCCACGCCGGAATCGATTACGCCGATTTTCACGCCCGAGCCATTGAGACCCAGCTCGTTGACGGTCTGGATCAGCCCGGTCTTCTCGTGCAGCACCTGCGATGTGGCGTTAAACTTGCTAGCCCTGGTGCTGAGCCTATGAAGGCGGTTGGGCCACACGTGTTTTACGCCGCCATAGCCGGCCAGGTGCTCAGGGTTGACGCTGGCGCTGGTCGACACAGCCATTCCGCGGAACACACCATCGTAGTGGTGGTCGACAGTCACGCCACCGTGGCTGCGCACAGCATGGTAGTGCCCGTCGTGGGCGTCGTCGTGGAATTCGACAAGGTACGAGCTGCGTCTGACAGGAACACTCGACGAGTAACTGCGCACTTGGCCGGCTTCGACCGAGGTAAGCCCAACAAAGGCAAAGGCCAGCGCAATGCTGGAAGTTACCAGGCGCATACCGGAAGTAAAGGGGAGTAGGGAAGAAGGTTTCTACAGCATGGCAGTAAAATATTGATTACGTTAGCGTATATTGTCTTGGTTGTAGCGCATATCTTGCAGTTAGCAGCATTCGAGGGTACATACCGGAACTAATCGGATAGCGGCGGTTGGTTTGAGAAATATGTAGGAGTTGGCGGGAGGAAGGGAATGCTGAATGAGTGATGCGGAGTCAATGGGGATAAAGGAAACACTGTTCTGACAAGCGGCCGTTTTTAAAGAACGCTCCTGACAAGCAGCTCGTAATTTTTTTAGACGGTTGGTTGCTGGAAAATTCGATGTTTACAGATACCTGTTTTTTTTATAGAGTATATGCAAGAAGCGATCGCCATAAATCTCAAGCAGAGTTTCTTTCTGAAATCGCACTACAAAGCGTTCAAGATTGCTCAAAAATCCGTGGTTCCACCGCTTTGACAAATATGCATTGAATGCGGTCTGCAGACAAAAATGTTACATCATACGAAGTCCATCCTGCTCTTGTCGATCCGATATTTTTCTTTTAGTTTCTTTCTAGCAATTTTGCTTTCAAGCACAGCTTCTGAAGAATATTTGTCACATGTAGAGAAAAACAAAAACTAACATGCAGAAGAAGCTTCCTTTTAGACTTTCGCAGTGGAAGGCTAGTCAACCTTCATATTTTAAATCTGAATATCCAAAAAACCCGCCAAAAAAAATTATACAGAAAAGATGGCTCACCAAACAATGTCGGATTCGCGTTTTGTAAACGCCTTGATGTAGCGGCGCTGAAGCACCGGCAGCAGCATACCAATAAAACCGGCAAGCACGGAAAACACACCGCTAATCGCCGACAGCCAGGCAATAGATTCGCCTGAATCAAGGAGATGAATGAACTTGACCGCCGCTGGCGTGGTGGCTAGCAGCGCCGGCGCACATGCAGCCAATATGATGCCCGTGGTGGTGGCGATCCGCTGGGTGCCAAACATCTGCGCAATGGCCGCGGGAAGCACAGCGGCCAGCGTTCCGGTGGTCAGACCAAACACCACCGCAAACACGTATAGTGGCGCCACCGACACAGACGGCGTGTAAAGAACCAGTGTGAACAGGCCGAGAATCAGCTCGCTGAGACCGATGCCGGCAATGTACCCGGACTTGTCCGCAGCGGCGCCCCCAAGCAGCATGCCGACCAGCAAAGCGGCGCCCATCGCGTAAAGGACACCCGCAGCGTCGTTTTCAATGCCTGCGGCATAAGCAAACGCCGGCAGACACAGCAGCTGGGCGAAGCGGGCGGCGGCGGCAAAGAACGCCATCAGCATGAGGGCGAGGATGCGCAGGTCCTTGAAGACCTTGCGCCAGTGCATTTTGCTCGGGCGGCCGCGCTGGTCCACACGCGCACGCAGCCCCATGGACGACGTGATGCCGAGCACCAGCGTGACAATTGTTTGCACGTAGAGGCACACAGCCAGCCCGCGGTGCCGCAGGATAGCGCGGTACGCGGGCGTCAGCGCCAGCACGCCCAGTCCCGTGCCGGCCACAGCCGTGCCCGTCGACAGGGCGCGATGGCGCTCAAACCAATGCGCGGGCGCCGTGTACGCCGGCAGGGCCAGCAGCGCAATGCCGATGCCCGACACCACGCCCTGGGTGATGCACAGGGCCCAGAGTTTGTCGATAAACGACGAAGCCAGCAAGCCAATACACAGCACCATTGTGCCGGCAAGTGCGCACACGCGCAGGCCGAACACGTCGCTGGCAATGCCTGCGCCCAGACTGCCCAGGGCGGCAAATCCGGACATCAGCGTGCCCACGAGCACCACATACGTGGACAGGTAGTTGCGGCGCTCGAGCTGGTCCTCACCCTTGTTGATGTCCTCCAGCTGGCCAGTAGCCTGCGCGGTGCTAATGTAGTAGGACTCGTAGATCGGATACGTGACCAACGTGGACAGGGATACAAAGCAGGCCATGAATGCCCAGCCGACCACCCACCAGCCGCGCGCACTATCGATTCGGTGAAACTCCCACTCAGCTGACGAGCTGGTCCGCCGGCGTGGCGGCTTCTCGCACAACGCGGGGTTTTCGGCAACCGTATCCGACGAGTCGCTAAACGTGCGCTGGCGTGGCAGCGGCTCATTGCCATGGTTACTGTTATCGAGCGGCACGTCGTACATTGGCTGGCGCGACCCGGGGCGCCCGGACTTTGCCACGACGCGTGACGGGCGGCGTGCGGCCACAGGCTGCGCAATCCACGCGTCGCTGAACAACGTGCCCAAGCTGGACTGGCGGCTGTTATTGCGCGCACGCGGAGTCTCTGGCGGCGGCGGCTGGCGCTGCATCCTTGAGCTATCGTGATTGCCTGCAGGCTGGGCCTGCGGCGACGGCGAGAGCATCGAGCGGAACGACATTTGGTGCATTAGCTTGCGTGGCGTGCTCAGCAGCTTTGGAGGCGACCGCAGCCGCTCGGTGCGGCTTGACGAGCGCGACGGCGGCTGTGGTCTTTGCGGCTGCGGCTGCTGCAGCGGCGGCTGCGAGGGTTTCGCCGACGATACCGAGGACTGCGGCTGCAGCGACGGCGACGACTGGGATAGCGACGATGGCTGCTCTTGCGTTGGCAGCAGGTGGAGCTGGTTGCGCGGGCTGGTCATCTGCGGCCGGTTGACCGGATCTTCGGGAGACACCGGGCGCGGCAGATCCATGCCCGAGCGCCGCTTGGGTGTCACGGAAGACCGAGCGCGTGGCTGCCTACTGTGATTGTTTGTGCTGTCGTCATCCTCGCTGTCACTGCCGCTGCTGGCTGCGTCTAGCCATTGGCGGTACACGTCCAGCGCCGACGGATCGCCGCTCTCGCTCTGCGACGCGTTACTTGCGGCGCGTGAATGGCTGCCGCCCAGAGCCGAGTTGTTTCTGCTCATACGACCTAGCTATTCAACGCAGTATTCGCGGGATGATAACAAGAAAAGATATGTAGGCTTAAAAATGCTCGAAAGAGAAAAGTTGGCAATTTTTTTTCTTCAGCACGGACTTTAACTATCCCTTTTCTCCTCTCCGTCTAGCATAAGAGTGGCAAAGTCCATTCTGTTTATGCGCTATCGTAGAGAAAAAGAGACGTGTAATTTAAAAATGCATGAAACTCGCTGAAATAAATTTTTTTATTAGTATTCAGGCGAGCCACTGCTTAAGCTGTTCGATCTGGGCCTGGACGGTTACACGGCTGGTGCCGCCAATCGAGCTGCGGTTATCGACGCTCTTTTCAAAGTTCCACGTCAGCAGCACGTCGTCCTCGAACGACTCGTGCAGGGTCTTGAGATCGTCCACGCTGAGGTCGCTGATCTGGCAGCCGCGGTCCTCGGCCATTTTCACGGCAGCGCCCGAAATGTGGTGCGTCTGCCGGAACGGCACGCCCTTGCGCACCAGGTACTCGGCCAGATCGGTGGCAAGCATGTCGGCGGTCAGACTGCCGCGCATCTTGTCCGTGTTGATCTAAGTTGTTGTCGAATAGAAGACAGAAAGACATGCAAGCGTGTTTAGCAAGTGCTTTGCTGCACGGTTGTGACTGGAAAAGAAGGTGACGGGTCTGTTGTCAGAAGGGAGGGGGTTCGCCGCTCAGAACAAATTGGCATGTTGTATCCATGGTCTGCTGGGGTTTCCAGCAGCATTCATAAAGACTAATCAAAATAATGGTCTCATCATTGGCAAAGGCACCCTTTCCTGCGACAACAAAACACACACACACAAGCATATACGTTACCTTGAGGGTGGCAACAACGGCGGCCGCGATCTGCAGCGATCCCGACAGCGTATCGACGGCGTCGAACATGGGCTCCTTGTCCTCCTGCATGTCCTTGTTGTACGTGCTGGGCAGGCCCTTGTACGTCATCATAAAGCCGGTCATATCGCCAAACACGCGGCCGCTCTTGCCGCGCAGCAGCTCAAGACTATCGGGGTTCTTCTTCTGCGGCATCAGGCTGCTTCCGGTGCTATATGCGTCTGCCAGCTTGACGAAGCCAAACTCGGCGGACGAGTAGATGATCAGGTCCTCGGCCAGACGGCTGATGTGCACCATGATAAGCGAGCTGTGGAACAGGAACTCGGCGACAAAGTCGCGGTCCGACGTGCCGTACAGCGAGTTGGGCGCAACCGAGACAAACCCGAGCTCTTGCGCGAGCCACTCGCGGTCGACCTGGAACGGGTTGCCGGCCAGGGCGCCGGACCCCAGTGGCAGCTGCGAGACGCGCGGGACGAATTGCTCGAGACGCTGGGCGTCCTGCTGGAACCAGAACGCGTAGCTCAGCAGCAGATGCGACCAGCGGATGGGCTGGGCGCGCTGCAAGTGCGTGTATCCGGGCATCAGCGCGTCAATGTCGGTTTCGGCGCGGTGCACCAGGGCGCCGATAAGCTCGCGCAGAAACCCTTGCAGGCGCTCAAGCTCGGCCAGCAGCCACAGCCGCATGTCCGTGGCCACCTGGTCGTTGCGCGACCGGCCCGTGTGCAGCTTGCCGGCAACGGCGCCCACCAGCTCGCCGAGCCGGCGCTCGTTGGCGGTGTGGATGTCCTCGTCGCCCGAGCGCAGCTCGAACGCGCCCGACTCCCACTCCTTCTGCACGGCAAGCAGCCCGCGGTCGAGGGTCTGCTGCTCGTCGGCAGTGAGAATGCCTTGCTTGAGCAGCGCCTTGGCGTAGGCCTGCGAGCCGCGGATGTCGGCGGCGAACATGCGCCGGTCAAAGTGGATGGACTCGTTGAAGGCCTCCATCAGCGGATCGGTCTCGCCCGAGAAGCGGCCGCCCCACAGCTTCTTTGCGCCCGACATGCTTTGCTATTATTTAAAGAGTTGGGGAGTTCGCTGTATACAAGATAAAAAATGTGTGTGCTGGAAAAGAGAGAGAAAAGAACGTGGGTCGCTGATGGGAGTTTTAAACACAACACGAAAATTTTTTCTATGGGATGAGTCATTCGAAAAAGAGGAAAACAGAAGTAGGAAATCTAGATTAAGCTCCCGCGGATCAGGGGGGTGCTTGTTTTAATTTGGTTCAGGTTTTGCGCCGGAACCAGGGAAAGCGCGAGCGCTGGGATTGCGACGGCGGGTGGTCGGCCAGGTCGAGGCGCATGCCGACGGCGTCCAGCGACGGGTTGCCGGCGCGGCCCGGCGGCTCGGCCAATGGATGGGCTTTGCGCGACGGCAGCGAGGCCGGCGGCATTGGCCACTCGGCGCGCGAAATCGACGAGACAAACGAGCGCGAGCGGCGAATGGACATGGCCGTGATGTCCAGCGGCGGCGCGCTGTCGAACGGATCGGCGGCGCGCACGCACACGTCGACGGATTCGATGCCGCCGATTGCGCGCAGGGCGTCGGTCCACTGTGTGCAGCGGTCGCGGCTGCGCAGCTCAAACGCAAACAGCACGTGCTCGTCCTGCTGCGCGCATTCGGCAAGCTCGGGGTCCGTGCGCAGCCCCAAAACGCACACGACATATACGGTGCCGCCGGCGCGCTGCTCGTTGATCTGCTGCACGCGCGCGCCGCGCAGATCCACGGTGAACGCGGCCGCGGCGCGCAGACTCGCCGCGTCGCTGGCGCCCGTGTGCTCGGCTGCAAACCCAAAGAGCGTGGCGCCCGCCAGAATGCAGAACGCGCGTGGCGGCTCGCTGCCGCTGGGGTCTGCGCCGGGGGCGCCGCCGGCGCGCACGCGCACGTAGTCGGCAAAGCGCGCGTCGGGCTTCGCCGGGCACGCGACAATATGGGCGGCGGGCCGACGCGGCTGGCGGTGCACCAGCGATGTGGATGGCGTGGGGGCCCTGGGCACGGTAGGCTCGGCGCCCTGGCTGCCCTGGCTGTTCTGGCTGCTGTCGCTGATTGTGATGTTTGTGGGCAGCTCGTGCGCGGTCTGCACCAGCCGCAGCATGCGGCGCCAGTAGTCGTAGTCGACGGCGCTCTGCGTGCAGAACACGTGCACGGCGCCGTCGCTGCAGCGGATGATCAGCGGCGCGCCGTCGCCGCCCAGGTGCTGGTACGATGCGCCCAGGCCCAGGTCCTGGAACGAGAGCTGATCGCTCGTGGAAATGCGCTGGTTCTGGCGCCCGTGCTGGTCCACAAGCTTGAACCCGCCCGACAGATCCACCAACTGCAGCAGCGGCTGGTCCCGCGTCCCGCGCTGCTTGCGCCCCGTCTCCGCGCCCGCGTGCAGCCGGCTGCGCTTGAAGCACGCCAGCGCCGTGCCGCTGAGCTCCAGCCAGCTCAGCTTCCACGCCGTCGTAAGGCCCTTGGCCTGTAGATAGTAGATCGGGCCCTCGCCCTCCACCAGCGGGCTTGCGTCACCGCCAGAGCCGCTCGTCGCGTCCGGCTCGGCTCGTTTGGTCGCCACGAATGCCCGCCGGTCTTGCAGCTCGAGCCGGTCGCCCGACGCCAGCGCGTACGCCGACAGCAGGGACGCCGCATTGAGCCACTCGGCGTGGCTCGGCCAGTAGAGCCCGTACTGCTCGCGCGAGCTGTGCGTGCTGTTTGAGCTATCCGCGCTGTTTGAGCTGTCTGCTCTTTTCGAGGTGCCTGAACCTTCTACGCTACTCGAACCCTCTACGCTATTCGAGTCGTCTACGCTATTCGAGCTGCTGGATATATTCACGCTCTTCGCGCTGCTGCCCGCCGACCTCTGCTGCCTAGCCTCCTTGTTCATAATGTCCTGCCACACGCCAAACCGCAGCATGCACAGGTCGCGCGCCTGGCTGACCAGCATGCCGGGCGGAAACGAAATGCGCTTGCGCTTGCCGCCCTGCACATAGTGGATGTTCAGCCACACCACCGCATTGGCTTTGCCGGGCACGCTGGCCGGCGCTTTGCCCTTTGCCAGAACCGACCCTGAATCCGACGCCGCCGTGCTGCGCAGCGCGAACCGGTACATCGAGTCTGACGGCATCGACGCCGCCTTGATTTCGTCGCGCAGCGACCCGTGCCGCTCGGATGTCAGCGTGGTGCTGGACTTTTTCGACAGACTGTGCGGTGTGGTCATTGTCGCGTGTGTGGGTTTGCCTTGGGTTGTGCGGATGTTGATTACGGCGAGGCCTCGGACGTCTGGCGCTGTCTGTCCCGCTTTACCCATCTGCCTGTGTTTGCGTCGCCCACCCTTCTCTTCTCTCTTCTTCTCGTTGCCCTTCTACAGCTGCGCTAATGCTAGCAAGTGCGTTGCCAATACAAAAAATCAGTAATGATTGCGAGCTAAACTAATTCATCGACTATTTTGGAGATATAAACTACTTACCTTCCCCTCTTCGTCTCGAACCAGCAAGTTAAATTAAACACACAGAGGGTAGCAGAATGCAGGCTTGTAAAGCAAAGAAAAAAAGAGTAAACAACGCCGATTGACGATACCTCTAGAACCAACACTGATAAAAAATCTAATTGTCAGCGTCAATAAGAAAAGAAAAACTCCTTTTACAGACTTCCCCCCTCTCCAAACAACACTATCATAGAATATAATAAAAGGAAATAGAGAAAGAACGGAAAAAGAAGCTGTGAACCGGTATATTATTCCATTTTTTGTTTTGTTTACTAATGTCGTAGTGTCGCTATTTGACTCCGCCCTGCTACTCACACAAAAAAAAAACTAGAAAAAATTGCTTTTATTGTTTCATCCTTTGTTTGTATCTTTTTTGATACTAATTGCCTCCTAAAACAATGCATTTCCTTTCTTAGAAAAAAAAAAGCCAGTGTCAGTTTTTTCAACAAAAAAAATTGCTTGCATGAATAACCCGCTTTTGTTTGTTTTTCTATAAAAGGTCCTTGGCAAACAAAATATGCGATAAAATCTGCGGAGAGCAAAATAGGAGGAGAAATTGTGGTTGTCGTCCCCGTTTTTTTTTAATTTTATTCTTTCCATCGGACTTTGACGATTCGCCTGCATGATGGAAAATAAAAATAGCTTCCCCTCCCCTCATCTTGACGACCGCTTCAAACTTATGCTGCAGCTTTTTTGAAACTATGCCAATGTAATACTCTTCCTGTAAGGTGGCTTTCTAAAAAAAAAGACACTCGAAGCATACGGAATTTTTTTCTTCATGACTAGATATGGCGTAACTTTTCTTGTCGCACTGTTTACACTCGGAGGTTTCTTTACAACGCCACACTTTGTTTTTGTATTTTTACCCTGCTTGGTTTCTAAAAAAAACTCCATCCCAAGCCGTATTTTTATTGCAGAATGTCACAGTGCACCCTAAAAACTCCCTCTTCTCTTTTAAACCCCCTCCCAGGAGTGTTGTGAACCACACCACGAAATTACATTGTCAAGCCGCAAAAGCCAAGACAAAAAATATCTTGTACGTCCTTTTTGTTACAATG
The DNA here is from genome assembly GCA_027578495.1 of Coemansia sp. RSA 2610. Lineage (NCBI taxonomy): Eukaryota > Fungi > Kickxellomycota > Kickxellomycetes > Kickxellales > Kickxellaceae > Coemansia > Coemansia sp. RSA 2610. Next base: position 17,566 of record JANBSD010000027.1, read on the forward strand.
CGAATATGCCGTGTGTATATATTTTGTGCGATTTGCATTCTCTTTTTTTATTGCTCGCAAATGGTTAGAAAAATCTAAGGAAAAAGTGAGTAACAATATAACCCGCCACATACGCTCTGCGTGGCTGGTGATTCCATTGTTCAGGTTGTTTTTTTGTCTGTGGCTACGAAATACAAGCCCCCCAGTGGCGAGTGAATTCACGTTTTTTGACACTCCACACGTTGTTTTTTTTGTAACCGTGGCTTGCTTTTTTTTTCAAAGTCAGTGCGGAGCCAATGATTTGCCTTTTTTGTGTCTTTCGAAAAAATGTCACAAGTTCTGCAAAACAGAAGCTATTGTCTGCAATCAGCCACACCACGTTTTCTTATGTTTATCTCGAACTGATATTTGACGGATTTATTTGCCGATGATTTTTGTGATTAGCATGTGTTAATTTGGTAATAACCTCTATTTTGCTGAACAAAAAAAAAACCCGGTTGAGTATTCAAGCACGGTAATATTTCCAATTGTACCCTCGATTTACCGAATTATTGGAATTTATACTTAAAGACTACTGTTTTTGCATACAGAAAAATACAGTAGCAAAAATAGAGGTTTTTTTGTGCTATTACATTTCCAAACAGTAGCTTCAATAATATTATGCGTGGCGTTGCCAATTGATTTTCAGCTTTAGACGAATAACACGTAACTGCAATGCTGCAACCTATCGAAACTTTCTAGAAGCTTTTTTTGCGCAGCACCGTCGTTTCCTTATATTTAAATGCTATGCAACTTATTTTCTCCCTTTTCTAATTTACTACATTGTTTATGGCGTCAATGCGTTGTTGCTTTATCAAACTGTATTTCTTGTAGATAATGGCAGCAATAAACAACCCATATAGCATAACTGCTAATGCTATGGCCAACTTTAGCAGCCACTGGCTGCTGTGTTTAATGTCTGTTGGCTTGCTTGCTGGAATTGCTTGGCTGTTTGGTAACCAGCTACGTACATTGTCTGTATTTGTTTACAACTGTTTTCTGCGTCCACTCGGCGTCCACGCAACTCAGCAAACACGGCTGAATGCGTTTTACAAAGACCAAGCCCAGGTCTACGATACCACACGCCACGGCCTGTTGCGTGGCCGCCGCACTATGCTCAAACTATGTGCAGCCGAGCTTTGTCAATATGCAGACAACGCAAACAGCAACGGGCTAGTGTGGGTAGACATTGGAGGCGGAACCGGCTGGAACATTGAGCAAATGAATGCGTATTTGGATCTGCGTCGGTTTCGCCGCATCTACCTGGTTGATCTTTGCCAACCACTATGCCAGGTCGCCGAGCAGCGGTTCAAAGCCCGGGGGTGGTCCAATATCCGCGTTGTGTGCCAAGATGCGGGAGGCTTTGAGCTTCCTGCAAGCGAGAAAGCCGACTTGGTTACCATGTCGTATTCGCTCTCGATGATAGAAAATTGCTATCGGGCAATCGACAGAGCTGCGGAGCTGCTGGTTCCCGATACAGGTGTTTTGGGCGTGGCTGATTTCTACATCTCGGATGCGCGGGCTCCGCCAGAAAAATGCAGTACTTCGGGATACCGGTGCAGCTGGCTTACGCGGGTGTTTTGGCAGCATTGGTTTGAGCTGGACCACGTGTACTTGCACCCGGCTCGTCGCAATTACCTCGAGCACAAACTTGACACCGTGAAAGAGTTTAACGGGCGCAACCACTTTATTGTGCCGTATTTGGTTCAAATTCCCTACTATATTTGGCTGGGCCGGCGACGCTCTAATTCAGAGTTGTTAACCAGCAGTGCTGCCAACCCAATTTGTGCTTGTAATGTGCAACCAAGCAATTTGTTATACGCAGGCCGTATGCCCGCGCATGATTTGAAGCCTTTGCGCGGATGGATTCGTCATTCCTACAATCCGGCTAGCCCCGAGCATGCGCAGTTTAGCACGTACATTTACGGATTTACCTGGGAAGACCCACAAACTGACATCGATGTGCTTGATCTGCAGCCAGGCGACAATCTTCTGGTGATTACCTCGGCCGGCGACAACGCGCTCGCCTACGCCGCCCATACACAGGGAATTACTATTCACTGCGTAGACATGAACCCGTACCAGAACCATATGTTAGAGCTTAAGCTTGCAGCACTGCGCGCACTCGATTATCAGCAGTTCTGGCACATGTTTGGTGAAGGTCAGCTGCCAGGTTTTGGCCATGTTCTTGACACCGAGCTGTCAGCACACCTGTCCTCGTCGGCATATCAGTATTGGCGCGCACACACCGACACGTTTGATTCAGATTCTTACAACAACTCGTTTGCAGCGCGGTTCTTGTTGGGCAAACGCAACTTGTACACAACCGGGTATTCAGGATTTGCACTGCAGTGTCTCAGAGCAATAACTCGGTTACTCGGCGTACACAAGAGTTTGCAGCAAATAACTATGACAAAGTCGTTGAATACGCAGGTAGAAATATGGCGCACACGTGTGGTACGCCGGCTGCTGGAAAACTTTTGCGTCCGGCTTCTCGACAACCCAGCGGCAACATGGCAGCTCATGGGTGTGCCAACCAACCAATTGCAAATGCTGCGCAGTGAAGGATCAATGTCGCAGTATGTGCGTGACACACTCGATCCTGTGTTCACCACAACAAAATTAAGCTGCGACAACTACTTTTATCGTCTGCTTATCTGCCAGCAATACACACAGGATTGCTGCCCCGACTACTTGACCATGTCTGGGTACCACAAATTACGCGAGGTGGCGTGCAGCCGTAAACATGTTGCATTCCATATTCACACGGCAACTATTGTGGACACGCTGTGGGCGCTGCAGCCAGGCGAGTTAACCAAATGCGTTTTAATGGATCATATGGATTGGCTGTCACCAGCCGATGTTAATATGGAGATTGCCGCTCTTAAGCATGCGTTGCAGTCTGGCGGCTTTGTACTTTGGCGTAGCGCCGCGCGGAGTCCGTGGTATGCGGCAAACTTTGCTCAGCAAGGATTTCGGGTAGACGCCATTGCTGTGCGGCGGCCCAACACGCTGGATCCGCTGGATCGGGTCAACATGTATGCAAGTTTCTACAAGGCTACCATGCCTTGAAAGTAATGTCTTTAAAGCTATTCGAATAGGTGTTTATTTATAAAACCACATGTGCACAATATAACAAAATAGCTATAAGAAGCACCAAATTAGGCTTGTTTAGAATGCATTAGGGTTTTAGTGGATTTGTTTTAAGAGTTTGCCTTCTGGAGCTTACTCTTATTTGGTCCCTCCAATTGGAGTATACGGGGGCTGTCTAATTAGAGGTGGGCGCGTAGTATTTTTTGACATAGTGTGCCAGTGCTAATCAGCAATGTAAAGAAAAGTGATAAAATGCAACTAAATGATAAGATAAGAAAAAAATACCCCGTGGTAGGTGGGAAATCGGCACTCTTTTTATAGCAGCAGCTGCAACAAAAATTGCCAAGCAAAATCTGGATCCGCTTGTTTCCAGTCAACAATTTTTTCTATAGGCAAACCAATTCCACTTTCTTAATAGGTGACTCATTAGTGCTTAGATTACAATTGCTTCCTATTGTCCCCGTGCCAAAAGAATAATTAACACAGAAGCCAACAGAAAAACCACTTTTCTTATGTTCATGCAAGAAGTGCAAGGCTAGTTTGTGTATTTCCCATCAGAATCCCTGTTGAATTTCTTTTGGCTCGGTGCTAGTAAAGAATGTTAAATGGTGGGAATTTTTTTTTATTGCTTGACTGGAATTTATTTTGTCATTGTTGACTGGAAACCTAATTCTAATAAAAGCATTATTTTAATCAAATTAAGCACTTTATGCAAGGCGCAAACTACTGGCAACATGTACTTTTTGTAACAAAGCTAAACTTCTATCTGTAAAGCATGTGTGCTTTTTGGCCGTCCATTATGGTGTTAGCAACCCGCTGCATACATTGTAATAACCATTTTATAAAGTGAACATATTTCAAGTAGGCTTACGTCTATACTAGAATAAAAAAGTTATGGTTAATCCAAGTAAGCTGTTTTTGCTTGTAGTGGCTGACCAACTTGGTTTTGCATAAACATCAGTTTATAAATTTTACCGATATCCTCGTGGACATCTGTGATTCTTATCACCGAAATAATTAATGGGCAACTTACAGGCAGCACATTTAACAGTGCCATTGCCCCCTTCAGGCGCGGCTTTAGTACTCATTTATAATGTAATGTAGCTAGTGTTGCGAAATCGTCGGGCTTCGTCGGGGGGCGCGAAGCCCGGGACCGTTGGTCACCTGACCTGGACGGTGTCCCGTAATAGGCGGTGAACGGCGGAACTCTAAAGAGTATAAAAGTGCGAGTTGCGCTTATAAACGGGAAGAACGATGGGTTTTTAGACAAGAAAAACTCATAAGCGACTAGAGGAATGGCTGCTGGTTTTATACTCCAAGCAGTGCGGGTTGTCAACAGCTAGGCAAACTACTTCACAACCAGTATCTGCGCACTGGCGCAGATACTGCGAATGCCCCCAAAGGAATCGGAAATTCCTTATAAAGAATCCGATTATTATGGGCACAGGGTAGCCACCCAGGAGTCGGTGGGTAGCTCGCCCCCCCCCCCTCGGGGGCCTCGCAACACTAGCTTTGTTATATCAACTGGATAGTTAGTTAAAAATGGTAAAGAAGAATAAAGAGAATTGCGACAGAAATGTTTCTTTTTTATAGCACCATTTTGCGACAAATTTTACTGTAAAAAAGCAATGACAAAATGGAATTACATGAGGTTTTGTGTGCGTTTCCTTTGATTGGAGGCTAATAAATAAAATGCTAAAAAGAAAACCCACGCGTCTGCATTTGGTTCTCTTCTTGCGTTAGCCAAGGTTGACCGGAATGTTTCCAACTACAAAGTTTCTTTTGCCATTGCCTTTTTGTGAAAAGCGCTAACAACGCTTCTTTGCCAGTTTTAGCAAAAGGTAAATGCGGAAAAAAGCTCGATGTTGCCAGCTACAAAAAGTTTCTTTGCCATTGCCTTTTTTAAGCGCAAGTATTCGTTCTATTTTGTGCCTTGGCAGAAAAATTTAGGCAAGTGAGGATCCACCTAAAGTCACAGCTTTGTGCGTTTTTCTTTGTCGGTTAAGCATTTGCTAGAAAAACACACAAAAAAAATTTTTTTGTGCCTTTTAGCAAGCTTGGTAATAATAAAGACAGACTTTAAACATAAAAAAACGGAAACTAGCTGGAGCAAAAAAAAATTTGTGGAATGCCTAGCTAATTAACTACTTAACTATTTAATATAATTACTAAACAATTAATTGTGGAATGGCGTTTTAAAAATGGAATTAATAAAATGGTGTTACGTACTAACATAATTTGTGTTCTAATACATGTGCACTTTACTAACTATGTTAGTAGTTTGGCTTACACTTGCTATATTTAATTAAAAAATTAAGCATAACCTAATTGCTATAATCTTTACTACTATGAACTTATTATAGCTTATATATTTACAACTGCTGCAACTTTATTATTTTTAGCTACAAATAAATTATGTCAATTTTTAAAACCTAGCTGTTTTGTAATGCTTTTACCTACTAATTTTTTATAGAATTGCCAATTTAAAAAGTTCTACAACTGTTTGCGTTATTAAATTAACGGCCACCGATGCTATCAAATTATTCGACTTGCAAAAAGCCAGCTGCCCAAGCTTTTAGTCTATCCGGTTGGCAACTGCGTAAAAAGAAAATGTATTATATGGAGGTTTGCAAATTTTGCAAGCGACTATTGCACAGAGCAATTTATGTAGCAGTGTTATACTGGCCAAGTATCTTTTATTGTTTCGAAAAATACCATAAAATAGAATAAAAATGCTATGTTTACGGCTGGGGTTTGTGTTAATAAATCTGGCTAATTACCAAATACTCAGAGCAGCGTTACATTTAGCCTAGCTAATAATTATTAGCTTGACTAAAAATGCAATGTAGAACTCTTGTATCTTGTTAGCGTATAGCGTATTGCAGTATGGTAAACCAGCAAATAATAATCATGCAATACATTGTTTTAGCTACGTGCAAATTCCGCCACCACACCCACATGGGTAACCTTTGTACCATGGATGTCCATTAGGACAGGTGCCAAGCTCATGAGTACCAATCATTATTAATTTTTGTGTTAATGAATAAAAGGAGAATTTGTATTTGTGTAGTTACAGGAGAAAACAAAAAAGGAGGAAACGCCAGAGTGCAAGCTTTAAATAGCACTAAATTTTATTTCAGAATTGGCAAGTTTGACAAAATAGCTGATGCTGTGTTATTAGAAAATGCCTGCCATAAGAGGAATTAATGGTTGATTGTCTGCACAGTTTTTTTGTAATTAGCAATCATTCCAAGCAAAACAGCACATGATTTAGCCATTACGTAATTATGACTGCTGATAGTTACATCATTGCGACTTGTAACAATTACATCATCATGACGTGTTTGACTGGAAGAATAATTGTTGCATAATTAAATTTAAACATGCCAGTACATTAAATTTACACAATGGTATTTTATTAAATTAAAATATTACCAGTGCGCATACGTTAGTGCACCGATATTGACAGCAGCTAAATTTAAATTATATTATAGTTTATAACTTTAACATGCATGCGTTAATTATTACACTTTAATTAGCGTGTAGTTTGTGTTAAGTTCAAATTAAAGTATTTTGGAATATAAATTGTAAAAGTAGCTTATTCCAAAAATTAAAAATAATAAGACAGGTTAGTTACTTGTTTACTATAATATACCAAACGTTAGGGCATAGATTTTTTTATAAATAGCTATTTGGAAACATTAGCATTGTCCAAAAGAACATGTATTGTAATTCTTTATATTTTACGTACTTTTTGCTTGGATAATGCGATATTTATTCATAATAAGCGTGTGTTTTAAGCCTGCAAAGCAGTGGGTTCAAATAGTAGGTAGTTCATTGCTTCAAATTATTAGATATTATGTTGTTACTTTGTACCACCCAGAGGTTTTTTAATTGTTTTACCACAGGTGCACGTCCCACCAGCAATACCTGATTTGCCACATGAGCAAGATCCAAATGAATCGTAGGTTGAAGGCATTGCTTTAATAGTTGTTTATCAGGTGGTGGCTATAAAGATCAAGCAGTATAGAAAAAATAATTGCAGTGATAGTTGCAGTAGGTAGGGGAGAAGCAAGAAAAATGCAGTTTATTTTATAGTCGGTGTAATCATCCTTGGGACCTTTGGGGGATTTTTTTTCCTACTTTGGCTATAAAAAATTACGTCCATTTTTTTAATACATGAATTTGTTAGAGGTAAAATTGCAATTAATTTGTAATATGCCGAGACACGTTAATTGAAAAAGACAATTTCGCTCACGCACAAAATTAATATTTGGGGGCTTGTAGTGCTAGGTGGTGCTGATTGGAAAGTTGACACGTGTATTGCTGGTTCATCTTTTTTTTCGGAGGAAACCTCTTTTCTCAAAAGAGCGGCTTTGGGGGTTTTGCCACACTAGGTATAAACTAGAGGAGATACGATACCGCTGTCTGCAACCCAAGTAGAATAATTTAGGGTTCGTTCCAGCAAGAGCAGCGGCGAATCGAATAAAAACGCGCTGACGCTACAAAAAAAATGAAAGAAAAAAAATGCAAGTCAGGTTTGGCGATGACTTGCAGGCAATAAATCGGGCGATGGATATTAATTGCGACCGACTGGGTGTCACAAGGGGTGCTTTGTCGCTGACTGGGCGGGGAAAGGCTTAATCCGCAAGCGCAGGCGTCAGTTAACGCAGATTAGATTTACGGCAGGCTGATGTCATCAATGGAATCTTGCCAAGCACGGCAAAGCCAAATTAAGCGAGATTCTTTTTAACAAGCTCTAACTTTTTATTTACTTGTATTATTGTAACTAGTTCTCAATTCGATAGACAACGGCAATGGAAGTCATGTCGCGGCATTTGCTTTTGAATGCACGTGTGCGCGGACAAGTCTTGGCTCGGCAGCTCGGCACAACGGCAGCACGCTCGGTGGTATGTGCGCGTGAGCGGCGGGCCAGCAAGTTTGACAGCAGCAGCCGCGCCAGCAGCGGGCGCGTAATCGGCGAGGCGCACGCGGCACGCAGCATTCTCGACCACTCGTCGCTGCGGGTGACGCGGCAGCTGGAAATGCTCAACGTGTTTCTGGGGTTCGAGCAGGCCAACCGCTATGCGCTGGTGGATCCGCAGGGCAACGCGGCGGGCTTTATGGTTGAGGAGGAGACGGCAGCGAGTGTGTTTAGCCGCCAGGTCTACGGCAAGCACCGCCCGTTCAGCATTCTGGTGCTCGACCCCAGCGGCAATGCGTGTCTGCGCATCCGCCGCGCATTCAGCCTGGTCAACAGCTACGTCACCGTTGAGGACGTGGCCACCGGCGAAGCAGTGGGCGAGTCGCAGCAGGAGTGGCACGTGTGGCGGCGCAAGTACAGCCTGTTTCGGAGCCAGCCCGGCTCGGAAATGGCGCAGTTTGCGCGCATCGACGTGCCGTTTCTGTCGTGGGACTTTCCGATGGCCGACGAGCAAGGGGCCGTGGTTGGCGGCGTGTTCCGCGACTTTTCGGGCATTGGCACTGAGCTGCTTACCGACTACGGCCTGTACGCCGTGTGCTTTGACCGCCTGTCATTGGCCCAGCGCTTTAGCTCCATGGCTACCACCAACACCGTGCAGCCAACTATGGATCTGGACTGCCGCGCTGCCGCCTTGGCTGCCGCTGTGTCCATTGACTTTGACTACTTTAGCCGCCACTCCCGCCTCGGCATGGGTGCTTCGCCGTGGTTCTTCTTCCCCATGTCGTCTGGCTATGCTCCACCGTCAGATAGCGACAGTTAGACCCACCATTTAACCCTTGTTCAAAGCCAACTCCTTAACATAACAGCACATGTAGCTAATGAACATATTACTTTATTCTTAGACAAAAAGACTTGCAAATAAAAACACTCAAACCACGGCTATTATAAACATCTTAATCTGTGTCCTGTGCACGCCTGTGGCAAGCTGGTATCCGCACTGTCCATATCAATTACATTGGCCTAGTAGAGACATACTTCCTATAACATATATAGCCCATCACTGTTTCTATGGTTTTATAGCTGTAAATGTTTTTCCACATGAGCATTTTTTTCCAGCTATCCCACTTTCTCCACAATTGCATTTTCCAAATTGCTCATAGGTGCTCATAGTGGGTACTGCAAAGGGTGGTTGGTAAGTAGTAGGTTTAGTGGTGCTAAAAAAAAGGAATAAATTGTTGATGCATTTTCCTTAAAACCTGGGATAGAGAAAATTATGAGATTTTATAATAGAAGCTATTTTTTTCATTGTCAAAGTGGAAGAAATAGTAAGTAATTCCCATTTGAGGGAGCAGCTAAAAGAACAACCGGCACTCCATAGACTTTGACTCGGCATGTGAGTGTCTTTTTTTTCTAGTGCCGATGGGAAATTTTTTATGTCATCTAAAAAAAAGACAAATGCATTGACTGGAATTTCTTGGCATGTCGAATGGCCAAAAAGAACATTAAAGAGGGAGGTTGACTGGAAGCTAATCTTCAACAAATTACTTTTAATTTGATTACTGATTAGTTTTCTAAATTTATTAAATGATGCAGCCAAACTTTATAATTACTATTTTTTTACTTTTATGAGCTGAGTATTGCTTATTTAATACTCAAATACCTAAGAATAATTTAACTGTGCTTACTTACATTGTGTGGTACTACTCCCAGCCTAGCTTCTAACCAGCTAATACGGCCAGTGATGGATGTTTGCATGTCTATAACGAAGCACTCTATTACAACTGGTGCAGCACTGTTTTTCAGTTTTAGTCGACGTTGCAGTACAGCGCTCTTGAAATACATAGTATTGTTACCAGGTATTTATTAAAAATAGTAGCCAACTGTAAACACTGAATATTTTTATAAAAAAAATGCATTACTCACGTGTGTCAAAGTTAGTCATGCCCAATACCAGCCAGCTGGCATGCAACTATTACTAATAAAGCAGCAAAACCATTACACTGTGTTAAATAACCACCGCGTATGCGACTGAGTGCTTTACCTGCGTCGAACTTGCGCTTGGTATTTGTTGCCATTAAATAAGCCCGGCGTCTCTTTTTCTATGCCACTCCATGTGCTGGTTATACGTAGTTGGATCAGTAAATCCGATGTTGCATCTTTCGCACCTTGCGTTATAATTTCTTGTAGC
>JANBSD010000028.1:0-27337 GCA_027578495.1 Coemansia sp. RSA 2610
CAGAGGAAAGGCAGAAAAAGCAGTGCTAGCTGCAAAAGACTTTGTTAGGAAAAAAAGCAGATGCGCGTGCCTTTTTCTGGCGTGCCCGTTTCGTGTCGCGATCATGCTTGATCCATTTACAATATTTAATGCATCAAGGCAAGTTAAGTTTATGCTTGCACGTTTACGCGTGTCAGCTTACTATACATCAAAGGCAGTTTATGATCAGGTGCTTTTGTCTTGTGTGACGGCGGCACAGCCCAATTTGTTTGAGTGGAGTATAGATTTCGCTTTGCCGCCTCCTGCCTCTCCTTTTTTCCTTGTTCTGTTAGTTTGGTTTACCTTGTATAAAAACACTGATTAGTTGATAGTCTGATGTTTGCAGTGAAGTGACGCAGCACCCTTACTCCCGAATCATGAGTTGTTAATAACTAGCAGCCCATTCGGTTTGCACCGGTTTTCCATTTCGCATGCATGGCAATCAAACCACCTCAGCAAGCCATTGTAGCCACTGTTAGCCAGCGCAACCTCGATATGATGCATGAGTTGGTCTAAGGACGACTGGCACACCTTTTCTGCGTTCCGACCCCGGTTATATCTAGGATTGGCAATCTGGATATATGAAATGATTGCTCGGATGCTGACCTTGCGGTATATGGCCTCGCCATTCTGTGCGGCATTCCATGCAGGCACCCAGTCGTTGCCCATCGCCTTCAAAATCACATCCAAACTCTGTTTTTTGATGCAATCCTCGTAGGTGCTGGCATGCTTGGCGTAGTTTTCAGGGGTTGGCTTCAATAGGGCAATCGATTGCTTAAAAGGCATCGAGTGGTGAGCTACATTAATAAAAAGATTATTATTATTTAGAATGGGTGGGAGATAACACTAGAACAAAGGCACAAACAAAGATGCAAAAGCCTATATATACATAATGTATCTAGAAATTACAAAGGAGCTAGAAGGTGGCTGCGACAGTCATGCCTGCCCTGGTCGGTGTCTCCGGAATACGTTGCATCTACATGAAGTGGTGTTTTTGAACGGGAATTGCGAGTAATTATATAATGGCATCGCAAGCCCCTTCAATTGTTAGCAGCACTTACCTGCGGCATACTGGGATCTGCAGCATGTGGCTCCGGCCCGCCGGAGCCTCTGACATAGATGAGTATCTCGGTCTGCGACTCGGCCACGTGCCTGAGAATTCTGCCCTGCTCGCTGATAGCCGCTGTCAGCTCCTCATTCTGTCTCGCGGAGACAACTGCCTGCTCGCTGGCGGCCACGCTCAGCGCCCCAATAGCTGCCGTCAGTTCCTGGTTCTGTCTCTTGGAGGCCTTGTTCTGATTATTCATCATACCGATCATCATCCGAAGAAGCTCATTGATATAAGGGTCGTTGTTAGCCATCTGGGGACTGTGCCCAGTCGCGCTGAAATGCAAAGTTTCAAGGATGTAAACTATGTCTGGAAAAAGTGTGATAGTGAAAGTAAAAGAGAAGGGCAGTTGAGCGAGCAACTGGGTAACTGACTGCGCATGAAACAAAAGGTGTTTATGTTTAGCGCTGATCTGCGAAAATCAACTTATCACGCTTGTGGCACTCGACTCGTGCGGCTCGACCGACTTCGCTTTTTTGGCTTATCGGATTTCGAAATCAGCCTTTTCACTTTCAATTTATTCGACTCGCTTCTCCAATCGACGTCCGCCGGCCGTCAAATTGCTGAAAGTAGACGCGAGAATGCTTGGCCGATTCTCATTGCCACTGGCGCAGAGGCTCCGGCCAACCGGACGGCCAGCAGCGGTAGTAGCCGGCCAACTGTTAAGCTCAAAGCCGTTCAGCACTAGTGTTTCGGCGACGATCCGCATTAAAAAGTCGTCAGAAGACACACCAGAGAAGCCGTCGGGCGAGAATAAGCCGGATGGCGGCAAAGAGAGCGCACAGCCCGACGTAGATGGATCGCAGGCGAAAAAGGAGCCTGAGGCGGGCTCGGAAAAGCCGTCGGCAGCGTCACCATTTGGATTCTCGTCTACTGGCAGCGGCGTTGCCAGTGGCATACTGGGCGCGCAGGAGGGAGGCGAAGAGGGCGATGGTGATTCGCATCAGCGCAGCGGACGCAGTGCAGCAGAGGCACGGCGGGCACGTCGCCAGCGGGCCGATCTGCCGCCGCTTGAAGACGAGCCCCGGGTGAAGGCGGCCAAATACATTGGCAGTGGGTTGCTGTTTGGGCTGTTGATTGGCGGGATTGGGTACTACGGGCGGCCGTATAACTCGGCGGAGGGCGAAAAGGGATTAAAGGACGACCCGGGGCAAAACGCGCTGTTGCAGATGTGGCGGCGTGCCGGGAAGCGCATGGAGCATTCATTCTCGTTTCTTTCGGAGCCGGCAACTGAAAAGCTGCTGCCGGATGCGAATGAGTACACGATGCCATACACGCTGGTGCTGAACCTGGACGACATGCTGATTCACATGGACTGGTCCAAGGAGCACGGGTGGCGCATAGCCAAGCGCCCTGGGCTGGATCACTTTTTGGCGTACATGGCCAGCATGTTTGAGCTGGTCATCTTTTCGACGCAGCCTAGCCACAGCGGCATGCTGGTGATGGAGCGCCTGGATCCGCTGGAATACGCGCCCTACCGCCTGTACAAGGACCACATGCGCAACATTGACGGCAAGAACTACAAGGATCTGACTACGCTGAACCGCGACATGTCCAAGGTCATCATGATTGACACCGATCCGGAGGCATTCAAGATGCAGCCAGACAATGGGCTGCTGGCGCGTCCGTTTGGCGGCGATCCCAGTGACAACTGGATTGCGCAGATGACCGAGTTCTTAGAGTACGTGCACATGATGGAGCCCAAGGACGTGCGCCCCTGGATCCGCACTTATCAGGGCCGGGATGCGGCGCTAGAGTTTACCAAGTGGGAAGATGCACTTCGCAAGAAGCTGGTGGACGAGTGGGAGGAGAAGCGCAAGAACGCCGGCAGCTGGAAGGCGTGGGTGTTTGGCGGCGCGCCGGCCGATCTCGAGAACCCGCCGCTGCCTGAGTTTGACCAGATGCGCAAGATGATGCGCGAGAACTTTGAGGTGCAGCACAAGGAAGTGCTGGCGATTATTGAAAAGGAGCGCATTCAGAACGAGGAGGAAATGCGGCGCCAGATGAAGGACATGACGGTTTGGAAGATGCTCACGCAAACCATCAACGGCCCGCCGGGCAGTGAGCCGCAGCCGCAGCCACCGGCACCGAGCCCTGCCAAGTAATCCGACCATTTTCCGCTCACAACCAGGTTTTAAAAAACAGCGTATTAGAAATCGATTGCTGACACCACCCCTGGCGAGCTGGCTGCATGTCGCTAATCTGCGGCCAGCTGCCGAATATGCTCCGATGTGTCCACGGCAGCAGCGTGACCATCGTGCATCGGCCAATGCCAAGAAATGGCCAGTTAAAAGCCAGCCGGGACTCGCCGCGTTCTTTTCGAGACTTATCACCACATCCACCATTTTAGTTCGCACTTTAAACACAAATTTTCACAGCAATGAAGGTCACTGTTCTGGGTGCCTCGCGCAACACGGGCAAGCACTTTGTCGAGCAGGCGCTGGAAAGCGGCGCAGAGATCCAGATTACCATTCTGGCGCGCGCCCCCGAGAAGCTGACGTTCACCGAGGAGCAGCTGGCCAGGCTGACGGTCGTCAAGGGCGATGCCACCAACAAGCAAGACATTGCCACGGCCATTGAGGGCGCCGACATTATCCTAAGCTCGCTGGGAGGTACCATTGACCTGCTTGGCCGAACCCGGGACATTGGCGTAGAGGAAACCGGCATTGTGCTTGCCCTGGAGGCTATTAAGGAGACCCGGGCCAGCAGTCCGCCGCGGCTCATCATGGTGTCGTCTACCGGCGCCGGCACCAACAGCGACGTGCCGCTACTGCTACGGCCCCTCTACAGCACCATGCTGCGCGTGCCGCACCGGCACAAGGCCGTCGCCGAGGCGGCAATCAAGGAGAGCGGCGTCCCGTATACGCTAGTCCGGCCAGCGTTCATGACCAACGGCGGGCTGACCAAGGCGTATCGCGCGGATCTGGGGCTGCAGGGCTACACCATATCGCGCCAGGACGTCGCGCACTTTGTGCTGACGCAGTGCGTGCTAGAGGACAAGTGGCACAACGCCAGCCCCTGTGTGGCCTACTAGTCCGGGCTTGTCAGCTGCAATGACACGCCCTAGTCGCTTGCACGCGCGCAATCACGTGTCGACCAGGGTCCGTGGTAAACGGCCAGGGGCCCTGGCTGATGATCTATTTTTTTTCGCAATGCGATGAGTAGCGCGTGGGTCTGGAGACTTGGCGGCTCTCCCTTTTCTCCTTACGTTTCACTGCTTTGTAATTTTTATTGCCTTTTCCTCTTCAGCATCAGAGACCACCCATTAGGCAAACCGGAAGGCCTGCACTTTATAGCCATGAAGCTTCTGAGCGAGTATATCGAAAAGAACCAGTCGGGGTCTGTGCGGCTGATTCCGCAGGAGCCCGAAGATATGTGGCACGTCTACAATCTGATCCAAAAGGGCGACCAGCTCACCGCCTCGACGGTGCGCGGCGTGAAGAGCGAGTCAAAAACCGGCTCGGTGTCCACGGACCGCGTGCGATTGAGCTTGACAATTGCGATCGAGGACGTGTTCTTCGACTCGTATGCATGCGCGCTGCGCATCAATGGGCGCAATATAGCCGAGAGCAAATTTGTGGCCTTTGGACAGTATCACACGCTGGACCTGGAGATGAACCAGCCGTTTACGCTAGGCAAGGCCGAATGGGACCTTATTTCGCTACAGCGCGTCAAGGATGCGTGCGACATTACACGGCAGGCCGACGTCGCCGCAGTCACCATGCAGGAGGGCCTAGCAGTGGTTTGTCTTATGACCCAGTATATGACGGTAGTGCGACAACGCATCGAGGTGCCAATCCCGCGCAAGCGGCGGGGGTCGACAGCCAACTACGAAAAGGGCGTGCAGCGCTTCTATGAGCAGATATACCGCGCAATCAAGCAGCACATAGACTTTGGTGTGGTCAAGGTGGTTATTCTAGGAAGCCCAGGGTTTGTGCGCGACCAGTTCTTTGACTATATGATGGCTGAGGCAGTCAAAGCCGAGGACCGTGCCATTATCGAGAGCAAATCAAAGTTTTTGCTCGTGCACACGTCGTCGGGTCACAAGGGCGCGCTGGAGGAGGTCATGCGCGATCCGCAGATCAAGGCGCGGCTGGCCGACACAAAGTCGGCGCTGGAGGCACGGGCCATCGACAAGTTTTACCAGATGCTCAACGACGAGCCCGACCGGGCGTTCTACGGCTACCACGACGTGCACAAGGCTGCCGAGAACGGCGCAATTGGCACACTAATGGTTACCGACAAGCTATTCCGTGCTGCCGACGTGCCCACCCGAAAAAAGTACATTCAGCTGGTCGAGGACTCGCAAGCAACCAACGCCGACGTGCTCGTGTTTTCCAGCCTGCATGTCTCTGGCGAGCGCCTCAACCAGCTTGCTGGCGTCGCTGCTATCCTCAATTTCCCGCTGGTTATCGAGTCGGACGAGGAATCCGGAGCTGAAGGCGACGACGGCCAAGAGTAGGCGCTGAAAGCTTGTGTTGCATCTGCTAGACCTGTTTATTGTGCTAATACAGATTAATCGCTATCCTCCTTGCCTGTCGGCTCTTCTGTCGCGGTACCTTGCCCCTGAATGGGTGCTGGATCCACATCTTCAATCTCGCCTGGCTCGCCGTCCTCGACTGCCCGCACCTGAGAGTCTGTGCTATCTATACCATTGTCGGGCTGTGCAGGACTGTGCCGGCGCCGATAACGAGGTTCCCGGTCGCTGCTGGGGCTGTGGCTGCGCCGACCACGGCTATAGCGCTGGCGACTGCGCCGCGGGCTCCGATGGCTGTCAGCATCCGATATACTTCTGCTGCGGCTTCGCGAAGGCCGGCTTCTCGGAGACCGGCTTCGGCTGCGTTTGCGTCCTCCGCGGCGACGCCGACGGTCCTCTCTCTCCCGCTCAGCGCGCCTTTCGTCGTCAACCGCCCGGTCAAGCTCCTTTTCCAGCATCCGCTTTTGCCGTCTCAGCTCCTGCAGTTCGCGGTCAAACGCTGCGCCTTCAGCGTAGTCTTCGCCGACGCGCAATGCCCGAGCCATGCGTTGGTTCTCTTTGGCCTTGGCCTCGGCAATAAGCTGGGTCTCAAAGGGCTTGATGCGCTTGGCTTCCGTGACATCCAGACGCTCAAGGTTGCGCAGTAGCCGGTCGCGCAGCTCGTCCACGCGCGTCTCAATTTCGGACTCTTCGAGGCCGCGTTCTTCTAGCTCGTCCTGGAGCTCCAGGCATTTAACCTCTACTTGCCGTTTGCGCTCGTGGTCAACTATTCCCTTGTCCAGCGGCTTAGCCTTTGGCGTGCGCTCGCGGTCGTAGTAGTTTCGTCGGGCGGTGCCGTCGCGCTGCCCTGGTCGCAGCGATGATGCGTTCTTCACTACGTGGCCGCTCGTTCCGCTGCCACGCGGTGTTGTGAGCCCAATTCCATTGTACATGGCGTCCTGGTATCTGTGTGCATGCAAACGATAAGCAACCACTTGCTTGATGGCACGGGTTAAAATACTACCAGCCAATTTATTCTACTTGCGATGTGCTGCATCACTTTTGCGCTATCTCACGTGAGCGCGTGTTACCAAAATTTTGGACTGAAAAATGCCTGGGCTGGAATTTTTCTGACCTTTGGGCAAACAAGGCAAGGCGCGTGGAGTGTGCGGTGTCTTCTCTCTTTGCAACGTTATCTGGCTCATAGCGCACTCCTGACAAACACGCGTCGTCGGCAGAATCCGTGTAAATAGCGCGCAATTCGACCTTACTGTCATAATTCCTCATTCCCGCCCAAACAACCCACAGCGCAGCGAGACCCTCGAGGCGTGCGCGCAACCGAGGCGGACACGAAATGCGCAAACCGCCGGTTAAAAGGTAAGTCGCGCGGCTGGCGAAGCGAGAAGAGGCTTGGGCTTCATTGTGTGCTGGAGAGCTAGCTGCGCAGCCCGACTCCTGGCTTACAAAGCAGAGCCTGCGTATACAGTATAGAGTCAAGCGCGCAGTTCACACGCGGCCGGCCAAGGAGCAGCCGTCGCCCGAGACCCGGCCCTGCAGCAAAAAGTCTGGCGAAGGCGACACGCAGGCGCCAGCCAAGCCCACAAACGGAGCGGCGGCCAAGGCAGAGACCGAGATCCGGCGGATCATCCTGGGCAATTACAGCATCGCCGCGTGGTACGCGTCGCCGTATCCGGACGAATACAAGCAGAGCCAGGAGCTGCACATTTGCCAGCGGTGTTTAAAGTATATGCGGCACCGGCAGTCGCTCGAGTCGCACTGCTGCTCTGATCCGTTTCCGCGTGGACGGCGGGTTTACGAGGACGCGTCGTCGACCCTGTACGAGGTTGACGGAAAGACGCATACGCTCTACTGCCAAAACCTGTGCCTATTGTCCAAGCTGTTCTTGGACCAAAAGACAATATACTACGACATTGGCGGGTTCTTGTTTTACATTCTGCTGTCCAAGCAGCAACCGACAATGGCCCCCGCGGGCGGCGCATATCTGGAGGGCGCGGTAGAGTACACATTCGTTGGCTACTTTTCGAAAGAGAAGTCATCGGTTGAGCGCAACAACCTGGCGTGCATTCTGGTTCTGCCGCCATTTCGCGGGCAGAGCTATGGACAACTACTCATAGAGCTGAGCTATGAGCTGACAAAGATCGAGGGCACTACCGGCGGGCCTGAGCAACCGCTATCATCGCAGGGGTTCCACAGCTACCGCTCATACTGGCGGCGAGCTGTTGTGCAAGCGCTGCTGGGCATATCGCCACAGGCGGAGGGCTACCTGCTGCATTCGTGCGGACGCAAGCAGCAGGCTTCGAAAAGTTCAAGTGAGCAGCGGATATTTTCTCTGTCGCGGCTAGCCCGGCTGACGGGGATTCGTATCGAAGACGTGCTGTTTACGCTGGAGGATTTAGGGCTACTCGAGTGTTGGTTTGGCAAGCACATTGTGTGCATTGCCGACGAGACAATCCGTCAAGTGATTGCTCAGCGTCGCATCAACCCAGTTATGCGCATGGACCCCAGCGGATTGCAGGTCGACGATGAATTGGCCGAATCTTCTTCTGACGCAAAATCCGACGAATCGTCTGCGGATGCATCCAGCGACGATGATGGCTAGTGTTAGGTGTTGTAATAAACGACTATTAATCATTGCACTCATAATTTATACCAAGCTATTAGGCTGTATTGATCGCGTTGAAATAAACTGGGGTTTCAATCATTAGCACTCTGGCACGGTGGAAATTCAGGGTCATTCCAGGGGCGCATATAGCCATGAACCTGCAGAGCGCATCTGCACGCCTTGCCTTTGAATCCCAAGCATACTAGTTTAACATGCCATCCATTTACTACTACGAAATTACCCGGGAGGGTCTGCCCACGCTCTCTACCAGCAAGACGCGTACCCGCACCAAGAGCGAGCTGGAGCAAAAAAGCTGTAGATGCAGAACTGCTCTACAGCGGCAAGTACCTAGTGCTTTTTTAACTAATGGTGCCAAGATAGAGGTCAGTGACAGCGCACTTGCTTTAAAAAGCTATGCAACATCAACGGGTATGGTGTCATAGAATTACCAACTACTTGTACGGCAATGACATGTAGAGACATAATAGGGTATTTTTACTTTTTAAAATTTTCACACTTCCGATTTCGTTTCATTCGAAAAACAGCAAGAGATTTTGCTGGCTTAAAGTGGCATAGAAGAAGGGAAAATAAAATAAAATACACTATACAGAGGTAGCAGGCGTAGAAACTCGCTTCAGAAACAATACATGTGCGGCTTCAACCGCCAGCGCAAGCGCCGGCGCGCTCAATTGTCTTTATGGTATATTCGCAGATTGTATCCGTGCGTAGCGTTGCTGATACGGACAACAATCGGCGGCTCGTAGTTAAACTGCCGCGTTTTCTGGCAGTAGGTCGATTTGAACAAGGCCAGCTTGTTTTCTCTCGCGTGGATGGTGTAGTTTCCGCATTGATAGCAGTGCCAGGTCTTGTTTTTGTAGTTTATTGCACCCTTGTAGTATGCATATTGGTAGTCGACCTTGCAGTTGTCAGTGCTAAGCCAGGGCAAGCACTCGGTGATAACTTGTTCGTAAGTCCAGCTTGCACACGAGTTAAACGATGGTGGCAGAGTATAAGAAGATAGCAGCATATGAATATTTTTTAAGAAACGAAACCTTGGCAGAGGAATGGAGGGGGAAAAAGAGAACGAGGCTATGTGTACTTTGCAGTCGCTTTTATAGTTTGTGCAAATGGCACGGCAACCTTCCCGTCATCCTTGCCGTTTACGGACGTTGAAGGAGAAAAGGCCCAGCAAAAGAAAGAGACTTTACGGTGGCGGCGTGACCGAGTCCGCTTCTCTAGCGGAAGCGTTTTGGGGTCAAACGGAGAAAACAGACGAGTAAAAAGGCAGGGTATGCCCGTAGCTAGCTTTGTTCTCCGACAAAATCCACGAAATTCCGGCGATACGAAGAAAGGCAAAAGAATGCTGCTGCCGTTTGGGATTTCCTTTAGTCAAAACGACAATGGCTGCGGCTGGCTTGCTCCGTCTTTGAAACAAAGGAAGCGCGGTTGGGTTGAGACTTTGAGGAATGGAGGCTGCAGAGCGGGCGTGGAAAATCTACCAGCTAGCACCTTTGAAATGGCACGGGTTAATATTATCTATGCTTAGAGTTGATTTCTGTCAATTATTTATTGTTAGGCCTTGGTAGGGTTATAACTGCAAGTTATTGCGTCTAAATTTTTTTATCTAAAGTTAATAAAAAATTCGATAGGCGTAATGCGCGAAATGCTAAGTCTCGCTCGGCCAGGTGACTCAACGGATTTCTCTGCGCAGCAGCGAAGACTCCCAAGCTGCGCTTTACTAAAGTCTGTCCATTACGTCGTCAATGACGGAAGCGAGCTCCGACCAAGAAGAAAATTTAGGCTCCGATCTGGCTCCAAAAAAACAAGTGGGCCTAAAAATGGCACGGGGCGCAGTAAAGCCACGAAACCCACAATCACGTAGCCGGTTTCCAAAAAAGTCAAATTCAGCCTGATTAAAAACATGTCAACAGCCCGCTATCTGTGCCAAAGCCTTTTACACATCCACCATGACGCTCGAGCAGATACGCAAAGAGATAGCAGACAGCCGGAGCAGCTCGCCGCAGGCACCGTTGGGCGGGCGGTACATTGCACTGCTTCGACGCACCCCCGCGGGAATGCTATTCTCCGACCCGGTGTTTATCGCCCATGACCAGCAGCTGCCCGAGCTCCCCGACGGCGTCCAGTACATCGTTGTCCATCCGCAAACGACAAAGACGCAGCCGCCCACTATGGAAGCGTATATGCCAGCGGGCGCGCTGGACGAAGTCAAAGCAAAGCCGCTGCCCAAAGGGCAGTCGATATTGGAAGACATCGGCATGTACTGCAGCTTTCTGCCAAACCGCGACTCTTCACTGCTGTCGCTAAGCAATGCAGACTTCAAGGTGCTGAGCGGCGGGCTTATCGAGAGCCCGCAAGATGCAGATGTCGATGGGGCGCTGGAGCTAGCCGATCGGATTTTGAGCGAGTCTACAAACGGCGGTTCGGAGTCATCGGAGATATCCTCCGATACGCTGTTGGATCTGGGACTGCTGCCAGCAGACATTGGGTTGGACAGCACAACGGGCAACTTGGAGGAAGAGACCGCAGAGTCGCTTCTGCAGGAGAATAGCCGGCTGTTGGCGCAGCTCCAGCAGCTGCAGGATGCGCGTGCGCAGAGCGACGACTATGGCCGGATCAGCAGCGATGAGCAACGGATTGCGACCAAGTTGCAGCTGAACTTGGTCCGCGCAGCGGCTGCACAGACCCCAGCACAGCTGTGCCCGCCGCGAGACGAGATCCAGCGCGCAGTCAAGCTACTGATGTCTGGTGGCAGCTCGCTGGCCACATACGCTGGCACGCTGCCGCCACAGCGGCGGTTTGCGTTCATGTCCAATGCCGTGTCGGGAGCCAACGTGCCACAAAACGCAACTGCGGCGCCCATGCAGCGTGCTCCGCAGTCCCTCACGCCCAGACCTAAAACGAAATAAGCGTTCATTTTATCCACGTAATAAAAAAGCAATCAGGCAAACTCGTCCTCCACGTCGGCCACGTCCACGGCGCTAGTCTCGATACCGGCAAAGCTCATAAAGTGGCTCGGCCGGTGCATCTCGTCGTAGAAATCGCGCGGCACGTCCAGCTGCAGTCCGTACGACATGTCGGCACGGTGCGCCGGGCCCATGAAGTTGTAGTTCCACACGCCGTTGTCCTCGGGCACCATGAAGAAGCCCATGAACCGGTCAGACAGCAGCATCTGCACGCGCTCAAAGCACGCCATTGTAAAGCCCTCAGGCTGCGCCGACGCCATGTCCTTGTTCTCCCGGCCCCACTCGAATCCTGGCGGCGTCAGCTTGTACGCCGTCAGTGTGCACGACCCCGGCGTGAATGCGCACGTCATCACAATAGTTTTCTCGCCGTCCCAGCGCACACGCGGCTTGTCGGCGGTCCGCGCCAGGATCTGCGAGTGGATGGTCACGTCCTGCGGCGACAGGTGCTGCAGCTCGTTTGGCATGGTGTGGATCCAGCCCAGCGGCTCCAGGTCGCGCAAGTAGTCGTGGCTCGGCATCATGTTTGGCAGGTGCACGCGCTGGTGCGTGGCCCACTGCGGCACCATTGCGATCGCCCGAATCTCCTTCACCTGGTCATTGCCCTCGGGCGACACGCCGTACAGGTATCCGGCGATCTGCGCGCGCGAGTCGGCAATGGCAATAAACCGCCGTAGCAGGTTCTTGGGCAGCACGTACGTGTACGCAGTGTCGCTGACGTCGTCCGACGACACGTACAGGTGCCGCGCGCGCAGCGGCAGGTTCTGCGCCGCCAGCGCTCGCAGCCGCCACTCGGTCTTGGACGCAAACGCCTGCGACTCGTAGCTGCTGGTCGTTGTCACCACGATCTCGTCGCCGCGCACGTTCTGCGTCTTTGTTGTCAGCGCCGTCAGCTGCGACTGCTCGCGTGCCTGTTTTTCGATCTCGGCAATCTGCTGCCGCTGCTGCGACGGCGCCTGGATCTCCATGCCCAAGATGATGTCGCGGATCTCTGACGAGGTCAGCGACGCCACGTTGACGTTGTTCTTCTTGCCATAGTCGGCCAAGATCAGGTCCTTCAGCTGGTTCTCCACCTTGATCCACTGCTCGTCCGTCAGCGTCGGCCACAGGTGGTGCGGCTCGGTCACCACAGTCTTGTCCGGCCGCAGCACAATCTTGGCCCGCTCGGCGTTGATATGCAGCGCCCGCAGGATCAGCACCAGCCGCGAGAACGCCGTGTACGGCGACACCGTCGCCAGCCAGTTGTCGTAGCACGACCACAGACTCATCTTGGGCTCGGTGGCCTTCAGGATCATGTCTCCAATCTTCTCAATCTTCAGCAGCGCCTGCAGAGGCAGCTGCATCTCGCTGCCGCGAATGGTGATGTTTGGGAAATCCAGCATGGTCACCTCGAGCGGATCCAGCATGCCCTTGCGCGACACAATCAGCTGGTTCGGCTGCTCTTCAACCGGCAGCGACCGCACTAGCGCAACGGTTTCCTCGGCAGTCTTCCACTTGGCCAGCTGGCCCAGCCGCTTCTGTCCAGCCCACACCGAGCTGTGAATGACCTTGATAAAGCACTGGCCCGTGCGTGGATTCAGCACGGTCATTGCGCCGTTGATCGGCCGCGTGTTCAGGTTGCCCTCAAACGTCTTTTGCACCGTGACGCGGTACACGTTCGTGTCGTCGACGAACCAGCACGTCTGGTGCGAGAACAGCTCGGCATAGTTGGTGCTGTTCAAGTAGCTCTCGGTCGGCTCCGAAGAGAACAGCTGCAGCGCCTTGCGGATGCGCTCGCGGATCACATAGAGCGCCGGGCTGGCCTTCATGATCTTGGCCATTGCCTGCTGCATCAGCGGCTTCATGCCCGGAATCCAGTTGCCATAGGCCGCATAGATGTTGTACGCGAGATCCACGCCCACCACCACGCCCGTCGGCGACGGGTAGATGCTCATGCTGTCCGTGGTGTAGCTCAGGAACTTGGTCCGCGTGTACCGCTCAATGTCGTGCGAGTCATAGTCGCCCCACCGCATTTGCACATCCAGCCAGTACTTTTGCGTTGTGCCCGCGTCCATCCGGTCGCTCGAGTCGGTCAGCATGCTCGGCGTCGACACCGGCCACTTGTACGATGCAAAGCAGGTAATGTCCGCTGCAGAGCTGGTCATCTTGTACGACTTGCGCGGGTGAATCGCCTCCTTCTGCACGGTCTCAATTTGCAGCGGCTCAAGCTCATTGTCCAGCACCTGGCACAGATCCAGGATCAGGCTCTCGTGCGATTTTTGCCACGCGTGACTGCGGAACAGACTGACGTACGAGATCTTTAGCGTCGGCAGCTTGCCATGCATAAAGATGCCTGTCAGATCCAGCTGCACCTGGAAGCCCACGTACACGTCCGAGTTGTGCACCACCGCGTTATTCGCCAGCACAAACAACTGGTCCGTGCTTGCGTCCAGCGTTAGCCCCACGTACTCGCCCTGCGCGCGCTGGGCCGCATCGATCTTGCGCAGTCTAGCAATCGACAGGTGCCGTATCACTAGCTCACGCAACGCGTGATCAAGCTGCTCATGTTGCGTCCGGTTGGCCAGGACCTGCAGCAGCACAGACTCGTCAGTCGCAGCCTGCGCAGCAACCTGCGCCCGCTCCTGTCCAAACAGCTCGCAGGCTGCAGCAATCTGGGCCACCAGCTTGGCGTCAAACGCATCCACAATTCGCAGGCTCTCCTGCTTGTCTGTCGCCGCCGGTGTAGCCATATTGGTCGCCAAATACTCATCGCGCAACTCGCGCAGAGCGGTGGGCACGTCGTATGCGCTCAGGCTAAACCGGTACTGCACTGGCAGCCGCCGAACTGTCGTTGGCGCGGTAATGCCTGTGTGCCCCTTTGAAGACATCCGACACAACACGCTGCTCAGCGCCGTGCTCGGAGCCAGTCGGATAGTGTACGCGGTCAAGCCGGGCAGCTTTCCGTGCTCCACGGCATATGCAATGCCCAGTGAACGAGCCAAGGCCAGCACACTGGTGATGGTTGAGCTCTGCGCAGCTGTCACCACAACTTGGCCGTACTGAGCGCGCTCTGCCCGGGCATCCTCGACGCGATCAGCGTCACCGTCAATAGCAAACTCGGCACCTTCAGAAATAACCTCGCCAGCGGCATCAATCAGTCCTGCCAGCAGATGCTCACGCACCGAGATGGCCTCGGTAAACATCCACTCGGGCACTGCCAGGGTCTCTGTGGCGCCTAGAAGCGTATTAGCAACCTGGTATAGCGCATCATCAGCATTGTCGCACGCGTCTGCGCAACCCAGACCGCGCCCAAGCAGCCAGGCCGCCCGATCGACATCGTTGGTGTTCACACCCTGCTGTGCGCACAACGCCGCAAATCGTGTGTTTTGTAGCGTCACCGGCGTTACCAGCTGGTACGTGATATCACGAATGCGCTGATCAATATGCATATAGCAGCGTGCCTCAACCTCCCATGTGATCTGCTGGCGCTGCCGGGCAAGCTCGTCGCAGTACGCCTGAGCAGCGTGCTCGGCATTGTCGCCGTAGCGCGACTCGGGGAACAACGCGGTCATCCACGCCGGCACGTCTACCGCTTCGCCGCAGATATCAATGGTCTCCTGGCCCACGTGTTCCACGTAGAAACCGTCCAAGGTCTTGTGCACACGAGCAGCAGGCTTGCGTGTAACCAGGTGCAAAATATGCCGCGAGTTGCACACATAGCGCACCAATCCCAGGGCCGGTGCGGTTGGCGACCGCTCCTCACACACCGCAAACATTGCATCTACCCCCGAGTGCACGCCAACAACCGTGCGTGGCGTCGAGTCGACGCCCAGCACGCACTCGCCGCTGCGGATATCGCGAATCGCCCGCACTGCGCCCGATGCCATCAGCACCAGCGTGTCGGGGCTGAAACAGCGGTTGATGGTCGGCGACCACCACAGCGTAAACCGCCGGTTTGGAATCTGGTTCAAGCCCGACCGCTGTGCATTAGTCAACTGCCGTTGTCCCATCGCGCCGGCAACCGAGGTCGAGTTGTGCGTCACCAATCCGTTTGCCAGCACAAACCGCGCGTTTGCACCCTCCACCTCGAATCCATAATACGCCTCGGCGGCAGCCTTGCGCACGACAAACGGCACGACGCGATACTCGGCACCGCCTGTCAGCGCTGTGGCGCCCCAGGCGGCCAGTGCGCTGGCGCTCGTGCTGGAAACAGCAGCGTGGCTCGTGAATGACACATCATGGATCACGTCGCTGTCCGTATGCAGCGTGTGCACGACATTGTGGCCCAGCGTCACCAGCAGCTCGCGCATGGTCGTCGCCAGCTCGGCGCTGCGGGTCCGCGCACTGACTGCGCAGCCGTCAATTCGCACGGTGCCCGCCGCACGCAGCGCAAGCAGCATGCCCACAACCACCAGTGCGCGAACCGTGGGGTCCGGGTGAGTACGGAACGCCGCTGGCACAGTGCGCACCGTAGCAGCTCCAATGCCCGCCGCCGAGCTGGCAGCCAGCAGCTTGCCAATTCCCGGCGGAGGTTGATAATCCTCCAGGCTCACGGCTACCGCTGCGCTCAAAATATCGGCCGCAAGCGCGCATGCAACCTGTGCACCCAGCACTACCGGGTCGCGATCAAGCACCTGCGACTGCTTATAGTCGATGCGAGCGGCAACCATCATCAACTGCGCACGCTCAGCACTGGTCATACCCACGTACTCGTCGACCGTGCACTCGACAATTGCCTGCTTGGTGTCGCGCATAACCAGCACATGGTTGCTGGTAACTACCACCTCAGTATTTGCCCATTGCGGCACTGCCAGCACGTACATGTTGCCGCGCTCGCCGTGCACCAGCGAGCGCACCCGGCGCGGCGTCGAGTCATCGCCCATCAGCAGGTCGCCCTCGCGCACGTCCTGCACCGGCTGCTTGGATCCGTCGCTCATCATTATCAGCGTGTCCCGGGCAAAGCACTGCTGCTGCCAGAACAGACCCTCCCATGTCGGGTAGTACGTGCCGCGGAACAGCGAGTGCTCGAGGATGCACTCGACGCCGCCCAGTGCCTGAATCATGTCCGTGCGGTAGCTGTTGAGCTGCCACAGCCGGCCGTCGTGCTTGTTGTGCGTCCACCAGAACGGGTTTGCCTTTGCCACCTGGTACTGCTTCCACTCGGTGCGGATGCGCCAGCCCTTGTCGTACGCCAGCGTGTGCCGGTCCTTGGAGAACAGCGTGTTGATTCGTGGGATGCCACGGTCCCACGCGTCCTCCAAGTCCTCGAGCGTCAGCCGCCGGTTCTGCGCGCGCGCCTCCTCGCGCTTCAGCGCGTACTCGGCCCACACGCGCTGCGAGTCCACAAACTCGCTGGACCACGGCTGAATGTACCGGAACAGGTTGGGAATCAGCTGGCCTTCGGCGTGTGACATGCCTGAGCGGAAGTGCGAGATGCCGGTCTCGGTCTGCTTGGCCCAGCGCAGATCCGACTGCGGGATCAGCACATGGCCCATGGACAGCATGCCCAGTCCGCCCAGCTCCTTTGGACAGTTGGAGCCAATGGCAAAGTCGGCATGGCAGAACAGCGGCGACTGGTCCGTGGCCACCTGGAATCCATAGTAGCGGTCCGTGGCTACGGGCTGCGCACTCACATCAAACTCGGCGCTGCTGCCGCTGGCGCCATTGCTGCTGCCCGGGTCGCGCACAAACACAAACCCGTGCGTCGAGCTGCGCCGCGAGTGGGTCTGCAGACCTAGCGACCGCGCTACCTCGTACGCCAGCCGCAGCTGCGACTCGCGCTCCAGCGGCTGCAGAATCACCGCCCGCCCGTCGCTTGCTCGACGCCCGCACACGTCCAGCATGCCTGCCAGCAGCGCCTGCCGCGCATCCGCACCCGCGCTCACTAGCACGTCGCGCGCCGCCGCCGACACTCGCCGCGAGTCCAGCTTCACCCCGAGCTGCTTCAGCACATGCTCAAACTGCGGCTGCGCGGCGATCACCTTCTCCCAGTGCCGCACCACCGAATGCGGCGCGTCCTCGACACCCTGCGCGCGCCCATTGACAGCAAACGCGTCGCCGCCGCAGAGCCAGCAGCCGAGCGCCCAGCAGAACTCGGCCTCGTCCGACCCAGCCAGCTCGGCAAGTCGGATCGATGGCTGATCGGGCCAGCTGCCAATGTGCCCGCTGTAGGACATAACGCACGGGACTGGAGTCTCGCCGCGTGCTTGCAGGCAGTCGACGTATGCCAGATAATCGCCGACGCTGACCAGCCATACTAGCGGCTCCAGCGCCTGTGCAGCGGCCTCGGCTGCTGCTCGGGCCTCGGCCCGCGAGTTGAACACTTGGTTAGTCGCCGACAGCGGAACGCATCCATAGTACACCGAGCGGCACGGCGGCGCGAGCTCACGCGGGTAGTTCTTGGCAATTACCCGGTACGCGGCCTTTTGTTTGTCGTGCCACACGTGCACGCAGTCGGCCGAGCCGCCAGCCTGAACCGCGCGCCGGCGCATCGCATCGGCGTGCGTGTTGACCGCAGCAAACGCCCGCGCCTTGCCATTGTCGATCAGCCCGTAAAAGTCCGAGTTGAACTCAAACACGCGCGACGCGGCGTAGGGCCGCTCGAACCCAAGCTGTGTGTCATGCCGCAGCTCCACGGTCTTGACCACAAAGGACCCAGAGTCGGCCCATTGCGACTGGCCCGCGCGACTGCCGCGCTCGGTCAGCTGGCCGCCAGATTTAATGCGGATGGCCAGCCGATGCCGCTCATTGCACATAAACGCATCGTCAAACAGCAGCTCGCCGGCCTCGAGGGCTGGCGCGTCGCTGGAGTCGCTGCTACCGCCACCGCTGCCGACGGCCAGGTGCACGCCCGACGACCCCGAGCAGATGCTCTGCACCGAAATGCTGCTGGCCGTGCGCACCACCGGCGCGGCAAACTCGTGCGGCACGTGGTACTCGTCAGCACGGCCGGGCGGCGACACCAAGCGCACCCGGTACATTGGCGCGGTGCCTGACATGGTATGCGCCACGTCGCGCGCGTGTCCGTCGCTGCCCAGCACACGGTCGCCAACGGCAATATCCTCGATGGCGCGCGTCGAGCCATCGGCCATGCGCACTCGGAAGCCCGCGCCGTAGCAGTAGAAGATCACCGGCGGCATGCGGTTGCAGTCCTTCGAGTTCAGGCCCAGCATGATCCGCGACTGGATCTTGGTCTCGGCCTTGACCAGCAGGTCCAGCATCTCGCGCGTGTGCACCACAGCCTCGCGGTAGTACGTCATCAGCCCAATCAGTGCCGTGTTGAACTTGTTGGCAATCTTGGTGAACGTGGTGCTGCCCGACGACATCAGGATCTGCCGGATGCGGTTGTTGAAGCGCTGCATCGACGCGTCGTCCACGCGCAAAAACGCCGTTGCCGTGCGCTCCTTGGTGCTGTCGTCGATCAGCGCCCAGGCGCCGTCCTGCGCCGCCAGGCCCTCGTCCAGCTGCCGCTGCTTTGGCAGAATGCGCACCTCAAAGCCCGCCATGTCAAACAGCAAGTTGGGGTTGTCGCGCGAGTACACGCTGACAAACGACGCCTCGTCGTCCCACTCGATCGTGGTTAGTGACCGCGGCAGCCGGTTCTTGATGTCCCAGAACGCCGCGCGGCCCAGGTTGACGTCGTGCTTCATCAGCCGCATGCGGCAGTCGCGCGGCCAGCAGCGCTTGTTGTTGTACCCAACCACGTTCTCGTTGTTTGGATCGGGCATCTCGGTCAAGAACCGCTGGATCAGGTCGCGCGAGTCCTCCTCGTCAAACTTGAGCACCATATAGATGCGGTCCATGTACCGCATGTACATACGGATCGGGTGCCGCCGCTCGGTCTCGACGTCGCGGAACTGCAAAAAGTCGTTGGGCATGTTGGGTGCGCCCGCCATCTCGCTGGCGCGCTGCAGACCCAAGACCAGCAGATCGATGATCATGCCATAGTACTGGAAGATAAACGGTGCAAACTGCAGTCCGCGGATCAGCCCGTACGCGTTGACATGGTTCATGTCCTTGAAGCTGATCACCACGTTGTTCTTGGCTGTCATGTAGTCGGCCAAGTTGTGGTCCAGAATCAGCCGCAGCAGCCGGTTTAGCAGCGTCAGGTCAATCTTCTCAAACACGCGCGCCAGCCGCGCCTCCAGCATCACCGTGCACTCGCCGTCAGCGACGGTCCACGCGCCGTCAAGGTTGTTCACGCCCTGGCACCACTTGTACACCAGCAGCGGCGCCGGCTCCGAGTCGGCCGGTTTAACCCATGGCGCCCACAGTCGCCGCTTGTCAGCCTCGTACCACAGATACTGATCCAGGTAGGCATCGGTGATCTTCTCCAGCGGCTCTACGTCAAACACCGGGATCAGGTGCGAGTACATGTCCATAAACTCGATGCCAACCTCCTTGAACGCCCGCTGGGTCAACAGCAGCCGTTTGATGCGCTGCAGCGCAACGTGCGGCTCGTCGAATGCCTGCTCAATCAGGCCCAGCTCCTCGCGCTGCGACGCGTTGACGTGGCCCTGCACAGAGTACGACTCGCGCAGCCGCTCGAGCGCCAGAATCAGCAGCTTTGGATCGTGCTTGTACGACAGCGGCGGGAACGGGATCGGCGAAAACCGGCGCGACTCGAGCCAGTGCACTGCGGTCGTGTAGATCGCCACGGCCTCCTCGGCGCTGACGTACGGGCCGTCCTTGAGGTAGTTGCGCTGCCGCTCCTGCTCGGCCTTGAGCCACAGCCGCGTCAGCCGCCCGCAGTTGCGCCGAGCGATCGCCTTGTCGACGGTCGCGCCGCGGCGAATGCGCTCGCGGTTGTAGTGCGCGACCGAAGTCCACCAGTCGGCTTTGGACTTTACGTAGCGCAGAATCATGTTCTCGATCGGCCTGGGCATGCCCGGCACCTGCCACGGCACGTTCGCCTTGTAGCACCGCCAGGCCTCGGACAGGTGCTGCAAGATGACCTTGCTCTTGTTGCCGCGGATGCCCTCGGGCATCATGTCGAGAATGTCGTGCATCACCGCCGCGCGCAGCTCCAAGTCGTAGTGCGAGTCCACGCGCTGCTTGGTCAGCGACTTTACCACGCCCTTTGAGTTGCGGCCCTCAAACTGCCGCGCCAGCAGATTGCCCAGCCACCGCTCCAGCAGCGGCACAATTCCGCGCAGGAAGAACAGCCACACGCGCCAGGCCGGCGCCCAGAACCCAACGCCCGGGCCCTTGCCCACCGGCCCGGTGTTAAACCGGTAATAGATCAGGTGCTTTAGGTCCTTGCATGCGCGGATCTGCCGCATCATCCGGTACTTGTACCGGTACATGCCGGTCAGCTGGCCCACGTGCGCAAACAGGTACTGCAGCCCGTCGGCCAGCTGGAATGCGTCGACGTTGCCCAGCCGGTACTGCACGTGCGAGTCCACAATCATCTTGGTCAGCCGCAGGATCTCGCGGCAGTTGTGCACCACCACGGAACCGGCGACAAAGTTCTCGTGCTGGGGAACCGTAATGTCATATACCATGTGGGTGTCGGTGTCCACGACTACGCTGTCAATCCGAATTAGCACTGCTGTCGATTGCTCGGGTTGCGTTGCGTTTGCCGCAGTTGGCCGGACCGACGGCAGATTGATCGCGCGTATAAATTGGTGAATTTGGTGGTGGTTGCGCTGAATACTCGCGCGGTTGTGCGCGCAGTAGCCAACCCAGCGGCGAACTCGATCCAGCTTGGTCTGCATGTCGCGCCCATAGCGGACTCCGACCTTCTCGGCAAACGGAGCCAGCGAGTCAAACGGCAGACACAGCTCGCCGCCCTCCGAAGCCCCCTCGACATACTCGACGTCGGTGCCAATTAGGGTCTCCAGCGTGACCTGAATCCACTCGATCGACGAGTCGTCCAGCTCGCTGTCGCAGTTGTAGCGGTCGGCAAACCGTGCTGCCGACCGGGTGAACGCCAGTGACTCGGTGGCACCGACCTTGTCGCCAATCGTCATTGTGCCGTTGATGCCCCACCAGGCCGCAATGTATTCGCGCTGGACCGACAGCGGCGCGCTGCGAATAGCATCGGGGATGGTGCGCGGGTCGCCAACAGTCGCGACCAGCTGGCACAGCGACTGCGGCAGAACCAGCTTCAAGAAGTGGTCCTGGCGGTCCTCCGATTCGACGTCCCGAGCGTCGACCAGCTGGCCATACTCCCCGCAGAGCACAAATATATCCGCTTGCACTTGCTGCGCGTCCAGCTCATCGTGCAAAAACAGGCGGATCGTGAGGAGATGGAACGCGCCGTTGGCCAGCAGCGCACCGAGGATCCGAGCCAGAGCCAGAATCAGGTCGCGGTGGTGCGACATCTTCCATCCGGCCAGCTCATAGACCGACTGCACATCGTCCCCGGGCGAATCCAGAACGGCAGACAGCGCCGAGCACACAACCGCGTGCTCGGGGGTCAGCTCGCCGGCGGCAATGTACTCGACGTCCTCCATCGACAGCCCCGGCGACCAGCGCGCAGCCAGCACCGGGTGCGTGGGGGTCAGGACCAGCTCGGTGCCGTCAATGCACTTGATGCACACGCACAGCTGCGGCGACTTGTGCACCTGGAACGCATCGCTTGCCGCCACGCCCGCCACGCCAACGCTCGACGAAGCGGAACCGGGAATGGCGGCCGCGCACTGCAGCGCGTGTCCGCCGCGCACCTGCTCGATGGGGAGCGCGAGACCGGTGCCCAGGCTGACCGGCGTGCCAGCGGCAATGCACAGGTGGAACGCGTTGCCGAACCGGCTCTTCTTGCGCTCCTTTGTCGTCAGCGTCTTGATCGGCTTGAGGTTAAAGTTGTAGTCGAGGTGCAGGTAGTTTAGCCGCTTGCGGTGGATGAGCAGGTTCAGCATGTTGTGGCCCTGGCGGCACACCTGCAGCCCGGCCTCGACCCAGTCGATTTCGGTCGACTGGAAGAACTTTGTCGCCTTGAACTGGCGGAACAGGTACTTTTTGCGCTGCGCCTTGGGCCGGGTCGAGTGCAGCGCGTTGAGCACGTAGTTCTTCAGCAGCTTCTGGTACGACACGCGCACTTTGACCGGCATGCCGGGCGGGCAGTGCTCCAGGTACCAGTCCTTTACCAGCGGCACGTCCTCGGCGCGCCGCGTGGAGCCCGAGCGCGCGTTGAACGGGTGCGGCGCCCAGTACAGCGCAATGCCGCTGGCCGTGTTCTCGGTCTCGAGCGGCGTGTCGGCAAGGAACGCCGATGCGCTGCGCGGGAGCACAAAGCCGCGGTCCTCGTCGCCGTCGCCAAAGATCTCGTCCTCTACCGAGCGCGCGTCGTCCTTGAACTGCGACACCAGGCTGCGCGACGAAATCGGGTTGATCACCGGGTCAAAGTAGAACGCCGGCAGGTCGGGGTCGTCGGGCCGGATGTACTGCACGGCGGGCGTGTGGTACTGCGACATGCGCACCTTGCGCGGCAGCGAGTTGTACAGGTGCGGGAAGGCCACCTTGTACTCGGTGCGGATCGGCTGGCGGATGATAATCTTGTTGATGTCGTTGAACTCGTTCCAGTCCTCGTCGGCCGGGTTGATGTCGCGGTGCATGGGCTCGAACCGCGGACCGCCCGGGATCGCCATGTTCAGGCACTTTGCCGTGATGAACGAGTTGAGGTCGAACAGGTAAAAGTAGTTGGGATCGACTAGGTCCGACAGCAGCTGGTCGGCCAGGCGGTGCAGGTTGGCCATCACCGGCAGGTCCAGACGCCAGCGCCGGTAGCTGGAGCCGTTGACCCGGCGGCCAACCGCGCTCTTCTCGGCATCCTCCTCGTCCTCGTCGGCCAGCGGCTTGTTGTCGTAAAACCAGTCGATGACCGCCGCGTCGTCGTCCTCGCCCAGCTCCATCTGGATCGCCTCGAGCGGCTCCACGTCCAGAATGTTGTCGCCATAGTCCAGTGGCGGCTCCTCATCGTCAAATGGCGGGAACCGCATGCGGCGGAAATGCTTGCGATCGCGCTTCTCGCGGCGCATCATGATCCACATTGTGCCCCACTGCGCCATGTAGACCGGCTCGATGACCCAGGGAATCTCGTTGACAAACGTAATTGCGCCCGTGACGTGGTACAGCACCGGCACCTCGCGCACCTGCTCCCACGGCATGGGCATGTTCTCGAGCAGCTTCAGCACCGCGTGCGGCACGTATTTCAGCGCGCCCAGGTACACGCGCTTGTCGTGGCGGTACTTGCGCGCGCTCATGTCGCCGTGGTCCTTGATGATCTTGCGCAGGTGCTCGGGAGGCATGTCGGCCTTCTCCTGCTCGGCAAACCCCATGCGGCGCTTCGTGTCGTAGCGCTTGGCGTTGAGCGTGCGCCATTCCTGCGCCTTTTTGTCGATCTCTGCGCGAGACGGCTCGGGCGGCACAAACCGCGGGTCCAGCGGCGTCACCGACTCTGGCTCCGGCGGCGGCGGGGTAGACGGCGGTGGCGGCGGCGGCGGCTGCTGCGGTGGTTCGGGTTGTTTCTGCTTCGACTGACCTCTCCCGCGGCCGCCACGTCCTCCGCGGCCTCCACGGCCCCCGCGACTGCCGCGTGCGGGTCCCTTCGAAGGACCAGCCATGATCGACAGACTCGACTACACGGTTTGGGGGGAAGTGAACAGAGCAAAAAAACCAAAGCGTTGTTAGGCCGCAGTGCTTTTCCCTTCCTGATTGCAACGCAACTGAATGGGGGTTGCCACCTACCTTTTTTATTATTTGGTTAAGTGAGCGGTTAAAGTGCTCTGTAAGAACTCGAATTTAGCTCACACAGAAAGACCGACCAAACTGCCGCCAAATAAACAAGCGAGAAATAGGTTAGAAGGGGGGGAAAATCGGTCGAAATCAATACGCGTTCGAGTTTTCATTTTTTTTACAACTCGAATCCAGATCGCGTGTGCGATCAGATCACAGTGATCAAGACAGATGTGTGAACCTGTGATGATTCACAACGAGCGTTTTCTTTCCCTTTTACTCACAGATAACTTTTTTTTTTGATCCCCCTTCTTTTTTCCATTCATCTCTTTAGCTTTGACCTCGACCGCCTCAACTTTGAAATAGTTGACTTTAAAAAAATGTCCGACTCGGTTCCAGAGCCTCCCTACGACCGCGTGTGGAACTTTTCGGCTGGCCCGTCGACGCTGCCGATAACGGTGCTCGAGGAGGTGCAGCGCGATCTGCTAAACTACAAGGGCCAGGGCATGTCGGTCATGGAGATGTCGCACCGCTCCAAGGCCTACGGCCAGATTATTGCCGACGCCGAGGCGACGCTGCGGCGCACGCTCAATGTGCCCGACAACTACTCGGTGCTCTTTCTGCAGGGCGGCGGCACCGGCGAGTTTGCGGCGGCGTATCTCAACCTGTTTGCCAGCAAGGCGGTGCGCGAGAAGCAGCGGCGGCTGGGCCGGCAGCTGGGCTGCGACTATCTGGTCACGGGCAGCTGGTCCAAGGGCGGGCTGAAGGAGGTGCAGCGGCTGGGCGGGCGGCCGAACGTGGTGGTGAACGGCATGGTGTCGGCGACGAGCGGCGCCGTCGAGTACCGCGGGCTGCCGCCGGCGGCCGAGTGGGCGCTGGGCAAGCCCGAGGAGACCGCGTTCGTCTACTATTGCGAGAACGAGACGATCCACGGGGTGGAAACGCCGGCGGACCTCGTGGTGGACGCGGTGGATCCCTCGGTGCCGGTGATCTGCGACATGTCGTCGAACATGCTATCGCGGCCCGTCGACGTCCAGCGGTACGGCGCGATCGTCGCCGGCGCGCAGAAGAACATGGGCCCGGCGGGCGTAACCATCGTGATTGTGCGCAAGGATTTGCTGGAGCGCGACGACGACCCCGAGTGCACGCGCAATCTGCCGTCGGTGCTGGATTGGAGCTACTTTGACCGCGCCGCGTCGATGCCGCACACGCCGCCGACGTTTGCCATCTACGTGTGCGGGCTGGTGTTCAGGTGGGCCGAGGCGCAGGGGCTCGAGGCGCTGGAGCGGCTGCGCGAGGCGCGCGCGGCGCTGGTGTACGGCGAGATCGACGCGCGCCCAGAGTTCTTCCGCGGTGGCGTCGACCGGCAGTTCCGCAGCGCGATGAACATTGTGTTCAATCTGCCGACGCCCGAGCTCGAGGCCAAGTTTATCGCCGAGGCCGCTGAGCACAACATGGTGCAGCTCAAGGGCCACCGCAGCCTGGGCGGCATCCGCGTCTCGCTGTACAACGCCATGCCACTGGACGGCGCAAAGAAGTTTGTCGCGTTCATGAAGCAGTTTTACACGCAGAACCACTAAAAAAAGCTATGAGAGATTTTTGGAAAGAGGGGGAGTATAATTTTTTAATAGAAGCTTTTTTGCTGGTTACTAGTTTCTAACGACGGGGGTTATTCCTGGACATGGTGGATCAGCGTGATGTTGTCGCCCTTGAGCAGAATCCGGCCAATATGTTTTTCGGCGCCAGTGTTTGCGTGAACTTCCTTGGTGTCGTCGAGCACCACGTTCATAAACTCGTCGAATCCCTACACATAACACGAATAGCCGCATGCGTTTAGTAGCTTAAGCAAGACAGGTCGCAGAGGGTTGTTTCAGAGCGATAGTTGAATAGTTTTTCTTTGGCAATACTGTACCAGAATCAGGCCCTCAAAGCGCAGGTGCTTCTGCTCGTAGAGCCATATTTGCACCCGGGTTTTGGTCTGGAGAAACCCGAAAATGACGCTGATGGGATTGACCATCGCCTTTTGCACACGTGTCGACATGGTTTATGGTTTTTTGTGGGGGGAGGTATCAAGAATGTGTAACTGGATAAAGGACAAGAGAATGCTGAAAGGGTTTCTTAGAGGGGGGGTTTCCGGAGAATGTGGTAAAAAAAATATGATGAAAAATTAGTGTGCACTGTTTACAGAAAAGTAATCTCGATCACAGCCGTTATGGCATTCTCTGAAAAATAGCACGCGACATTCCTCCATTTTTTTTTCTCTTTTCAGGGACTGAGGACTCGTTTGCCTTCTTTCATCTTTTCGTTCTGTGTCGTGATCGCTTCATTCATTGAAACCTCTCTTTTCTCTATATCTGCAGTCTACCGAGTATCGCGTGTTTAGAGTTGCAAAAAAGAGACTTGCAATAAGCTGAGGGAGCTATTTGATTTCAGGCGTTTAAGATTTTCTCACGCAAGGGGTCCCATACACAAGCCAGGGAGGTCTTGCATAGTTCCCAAAGTTGCGCACTTTCTTGTCTCTTTCTTTTTTTTTCTATTTCTTGCATTTCGAACGACTACCGCGTTCCTAACATTTGTACAAGACGAGGAGGGGGATTATCTCTCTCTTTCTCTGTACTACGTAGTTTCGACAGGAAACAAATACCCCATTCCTCCCTTGTTTTTTGGGGGGCTGATATTAGATGACGGCGCATACGGCAGTTGAGGCCGGCACGGGCATGGAGACGGACACGGAGCCCATGCTTGTGGACGACAATAGCTCGACGGCACCGCACATGACAAACTCCAACTACCGCATAATCATGCCGACAAGCAGCATTGGCAATCGAAATCACCCGGCGACCAGCCTGCCGGCGTGGATCTCGGCGGGCGCACAGTCAAAGACGTACTTTCCAGCGAGGTCGCCGATTGCGGCGAACGAGTGCACGGCGGCTGACGAGGACATGGTGCAGGAGGGGGAGCCGGAGCTGCGCACCGAGTACGACGTGCTGCCGTACGAGATATTCGCGTGGTCGAACCACTCGGCCAACTTTTTGCCGCACAACATTCTGACCGACCGGCCGCACGACCAGGCGTCGAGATGGTCGACCAACGCCAACAACCATCGGCAGTTTATCACGCTGAGGCTGGAGCGTCCGGCGCTGGTCCGTAAGTAGTTGTGGGTTGCAATTGCCATGGTGTAATATTTGGTGGGTGTGCTAATCGCGTATTGATGCTTGCGGGCTGATATTGCTGTTTATCTGTTGTAGGATCGATAAAGTTTGGCAAGTTTTACAAAAGTAAGTTGGCTTGGTCAAGTTTGTCGTTGGAAAGACGGAGGAACGGATGTAGTAATGGCGGTATTACAATGTAGCGCACGTGTGCAACCTCAAGGAGTTCAAGGTGTTTGGCGGGATGTCGCCGGACAACATGATCGAGCTACTGTACAGCGGTAAGTGGTTTTGCAGAGATAGGAGGATTGCTGGTAATGTAGAAGGCTTGACAGAGCTCAAACCGGA
>JANBSD010000029.1:0-27223 GCA_027578495.1 Coemansia sp. RSA 2610
TGGCCGACCTGGTGCACGTGACGCACAGCGCCCATGTGCTGGACGCGCTGCTGGCCGTGCTGCTGGGCCCGGGGCTGGGCCCTGAGCGCGCCCCTGCATCCCCCGGGAGCCTGTCGGTGCCCAGCGCGCTGGCGCCCGAGGACCAGCGCCTGCTGGACGCCATCGAGGACGACGCGCTGCGCGCCGAGGCCGCGCGCCTGCTGCTGCCGCCGGGCGCGCCCGCCGCCGACGCGCGCGACGCCCACGCGCCGCACTCGGTGCGCGCGGCGCTGATTGGCTGGATGACGCTGGACGACGGCTCGCACCTGGCGCTCAACACGCTGCGGCTGTTCGACGCGATTCTGGCGTCGATGAGCCAGTTTGCGTACGCCAGCCTGGCGCTGCGCAACTTTGCGGCCGGCGAGCGCGAGCGCGACGGCGCGTTCTATGCGGGCCCGGCGCTGGGCCGCGGCGAGTCTGCGGCCGCCGACCAGGAGCTTGTGCGTGCTGTGGTTGAGCGCTTTGTTGATGCTACGCCCGGCGCCGTGGCTGCCGCCATGCCCGAGGCCGTGGTGGCCGCGGCCCTACGCATTGACGGCCAGGGCGGCTCGCAGGCCCCGCGGCTCGAGCCGCCGGCCGCCGAGCCGCTGCGCAACTTTACCAGCATGCGCGCGCTGATCATGCGCGAGGCGCGTGGCTGTGATGACTATGTGCGCGACTGCCTGCTGCGCCTGCGCGCCGCCGCGCGCTACACGGCGCTGTGCTGGCAGAGCAACGCGCAGTTTATCGATGCGCACTCTAGTGACGCGCACTCTAATAATGCGCACTTTAATGATGCGCATTCAGCCGACGCGCATTCAGCCAACGCGCATTCAGTCACCACACATTCTGCCGACCCCGACGCCGCCCTGGCCGCCTTTTATCCCGGCGCCTTTCTGCTGTCGCTGGTGCGCCAGCTGGCGCTGGTGCCCACGCGCCACATGGCGTACAACCTGCTGCTGACGTCGATTCTCAACCGCCTGCTGAGCATTGCCCACCCGGCCCTGTGCGCATACCTGTTCCTGGCCAACTCTGCGACTATGCCCGAGAACCCCCACGCCCTGTACCTGTACGACGCCCTGGTCACCGCGTCTGCCGAGGCCTACGTCAAGGCCGAGCGCGTCCCCAGGTTCTCTGCGCGCCTGGCTCGCCAGCTGCGCGAGGGCGTCGAGACCGCCGTGCGCGTGGGCGCCGCCTCTCCGCAGCCGGCCGCCGAGCCCCACCAGCAGCAGCAGCCCATTGTGCTTAATCCGAAGCCCGCGCGTAACCGCCTTTCCATCGAGGCGCTGGCCCAGCATCGCCCGCCGTCGTCATCCGTGACTCCTGCTCGTAACCACAACGACGACAACACGCCGCTGGCCCAGCTTTCCACCGCGAGCGCCATGGACATCGACGAAGCGGGTTCCGCGGACTCTGCCAACAAGTCGCGGAGCGAGACTGCCGCCGCCGCGCGCTTTCTGGGCAC
The DNA here is from genome assembly GCA_027578495.1 of Coemansia sp. RSA 2610. Taxonomy (NCBI): domain Eukaryota; kingdom Fungi; phylum Kickxellomycota; class Kickxellomycetes; order Kickxellales; family Kickxellaceae; genus Coemansia; species Coemansia sp. RSA 2610. Next base: position 1,484 of record JANBSD010000029.1, read on the forward strand.
GCCGATCAAGCGCTTTGTGAACGCGTATATTGTGCTTGACGAGTTTGGCAAGGAGATGGCTGCCATGGCCATGGCCCTGCATACCATGGAGCTGGATCGCCAGCTGGACCGGACCGGCTTTGATCCGGGCGCTGGTGCCGAGGACGAGTATGCGGATTTGCTCGAGTACTTTGACCCCGGCGAGCCTGCGTATCGCCAGGCTGCTGCCGTGCGCGCGTCGTTGGGCGCGGATCGTGTGCGTCGTCGTACGGTTATCGATTTGGATCCGTTAGTCTCTGGTGATGATAAGCGGTGAGCGCTTAAAGGATATAAATACAAGCTCTGAACAAGAGGGGAATGAGTTGTACGAATATTAGACGCCTGTCTGTCGTTGGACAAGGACGATTAGAAGAATAGCTGCCAGTGGAGTGCTTTCACTGAAATAAAGTCTCACGGCTCTTGGCTCTCCTCTTTGTAATTTCCCCTTTTTGTTTCTTTTTTTTGCTGCTTGGGCCGTGTAGGCTGGGGGAAAAAAGAAAGGCTAAATTCATCCGCTTTTACAACGCATAGATTTTTTTAGGGAGGAAATCGCTAGGGTATAAAAAGCTACCCTCCTTTTTTTTTTTACAAATCGTAGCTTCCCTCTTTCTTTTTTTCCCCCTATCAACTTACCCATCACTCCTCTTTATTATTATAAAACCCCCACACTACTAATCTATAGAAAGAAAATAACTCTCCTACACAATACACCGTCGAAAAAAAATATGCTAGTTGCAGTTAAACTATTACAAGACGGTGGTTATGTTTCCAATAAGATTAACCATGATGGCCATGACTCTGTTGAAAGTGTTGAAGAAACGCTACAGAATAAGTATTCCGGCAAGTTCTTTAGTGTGTGCAAGGTGCTATATAGTGTGGTGGCCTTTGAACAAGATTGCACTTATCTGGCCACCGAGGTCGAGTGCGAATTTAACGCCTATAATGGTTTGAGTGATGATGAAGATGGTGAGTGCGATGACGAAAATGAGCGATTGTAAATAACGCTTCTATTTCGCTTAGCTTGTCTCTTACTATTTAGCTTATTAGTTTACTAATGGGGTTTCCTAAGATAAAAAAGCTACTCTGGGACGTGTATCCGGGGTTTAAATCTGGCAATGGGCAAATTAAAGTAAATGAAACACCCCCCAAAGTTAATTTAATAAACTAACAAGACTGCTTCCCTGTGCCAATTTTTATTTATTAACTGGATAATGGCCGTTAGAATGATACCCTCCATTCCCCCTTTTTTTAAAGTCTGTCTGGGAAATGCAAAAACGCTTAAAAGGACGACGAGAAAACGCCACCTTTAAGAATTTCTGTTTTTTTTTTCATTCTCTATTTATTCTACTTTATCTTACTTTACAAGTAAAAAAATCTTACTATGCAATACCAGGTTAAAGTTACTACTCAAGATGAAACGTCCTACTTGGAGTGCGCAAAAGATGCAAAGCTCGGTGAAATCGCAGAAATTGTTGGCCAAAAGTATCCCAATGTAAAGTTCTCCATATGGTCGACTAGCTGCGGTGAAAAGGGTTCCGACTGCGTTGTTCTCTTTATGGCTAGAGAAAAAGACCCCGAGCTTTCGTATGATAGCGGTTATGATTCCGGCTGAACTCTAGCTAGGGTTTTTATTACTTATCTTGCTAGAAAAAAAAAACCAGTGACAAATAATAAATTATTAACAAGGAGGATTTTGTCCCGCGCACCCTGCCAGTCAGTGTCTGCTTCCAGTCAACATGTGGGAAATTTCTTTCTTCCCGGAATAAACATTGATTTACAAGGAATAAATATCCAATCAACTACTTTAATTATTTTTTATTCCACCAACTTCTTTTTGTGTCTTCTACTGCTTTTTTAGTGCCAAGTTGTTACTGCTACACGCTATACCAAAAACAAATAAAAACTAAATAGATAATATATCTATGGACTGTGCACCTATTCTGGTAGAAGTACGCTTGCTGCAGGAAAACCAATACAAACCGCAGATATTCGAATACAACGGCATAAGCAACCTCGACAATGTCAAAAACACTGTGGAAAAATTGTATGCCAATATGGCGTTTACATATTGGTTTATTACTTCAGTTGATGAACACGGCTTGAGCAAGCGCATTTACTATGCGCAGCAGCTCCCTGGAGAAAAACTCGAAGAACACCGCGGCTACTAATTAATAGAAAAAAGTCTTGGCCGCAGCTTGTGTGAATTTCCGCAACTATTCCCCACACCTTTCTCTTGCCAAGCTTATTAATTGAATAGATTTATTTTATTTATCTAAAAGAAGCATGGCGGAGTTTTTTTCTTTACTCTAGTAGGGAGAGAGCAAAGACAAGGATAGATATAAACATGTTGGTCTTTTTTTTGCGTCAGTAGAAAGCGTGTAAAAATTTTTTATTTTATCTTGTAACGCAAAATAGCTCTATTTCTATTATATCTTTATTATTGTTAATTTTTTGACACAAAAACTAAACGTAAGATGAGCCAGTGCTCGGTACTCGTGTACTTGCATAAAAACGTAGAAGAGTATGAAACTGTAGAAATGCATATTCCGGATACGGATTTCTTAGAGCACGTACAAGCTGCAGTAGCAAGACAATACCCGGATGTTAGATTTCGCTGCTGGAGGTATGCTGGAGCCTATTGTGAAGAGAGGCTAAAAGACGGGCAACTTCCAAACTACGTGGCATGGGATACACGCGTTGACATGGGTGCAGTAAATTACTACGAGGTTTAATGCCGCTACAAGAGTGTTTTCTATTACAGCTTGAAGTGGAAAGTAGAAAAAAAAGTGCATAGAAAGAAAATCTCTTCCGTAGTTGTTTAATAGAGATTCGGTGTCCTAACAAAATAAAAACAATGATGCGGGTGTGTTGCACCTTGTTCAATTTGCCAAATAAATACGTGTCTATCTAGTCGCTAATTGCCATTACTAACTAACACTGTAAAACCACCAGCGGCTAGTAATAAAACAGCACCATTTAATACGTTGACTGGATTGCTGGCAATAGAAAAAAATTATTCCCACGGAATATTATCCACGAAAAAGAGCCCCTTTACAATGATTTTTTTGTTTCTCCGAGCCACAAAAAAATTAGAGGAAAAACGCAAACTCGCTTACCTATAAAAATGTAAAGTTTTGCTGCTCTTTCTTTTACTTTAGCGCTGCGGATTATTATTACTGAACCTTTTGTTAGACACTTTTTTTGCTTATACATTCTAGACAGCAATGCATTTGATTGAAAACGCACAGCTATTTGAAACTGGGTATGACAACCAAAACTACGAGCTGGACGTAGACGACATTCAGGTTGACTCATTAAGTGTTACTGGCATAATAACTGCAATTAGCAATAGTAATAGCCCGGCGCTAAACACAGCGTACAATTTTTGTATGGCTGAGTTTTTGAAAGTCCAAACAGCAATTACCGAAATTCGTAGTAGTTTGTGGGATGCAGTTGAAACTACCAATGCGGTAGATAATCCAAGTTTGGAAATCTCCAAAGCTGCTTTGGCTAATCGCGAAGCACAGCTTGTTGAACTGCAAGAAAAGCTGCAAACTTTGCGGAGCAATGGAATTAGCTTGTACAGAGTAAGGGTCAAGAGTGGAATGCTGCAAATTGTCAGCAATCAGCATGGCAGCTACGGTGATATCGGTGACTTGCTTATATACGATGGTTGCATACTCAATACAGACGCTGATTTAAAGCAAGCCATGGGCCAATAGCTTAACCGAGAAGTGTACCAGCTTTTTTATAAAATTTTTAACAGAATAATATACACATAATTGCTAGAAATGGTTTTGCACTAACAAGCGTTTCTTGTGGAATTGTCGTGAATCTTAAATAAATTTTCCTGCTTTCCGCACAATAGACATAAAATAGCGGGCAAGTTTTTTTTAAAACAAACTATTGTTATTACTATTCCTTACAAAAATTTAGTGTGGCTTGTCGCACCTTGTTTGAATTTACTTTATTATTGCTTAGCATTTAACGCGCATATATAGACAAAAGTGCTATTATTACAATTACTTAATTAAGTGCTTTTGTAAAGCCCTGCTTTAAAGTTGCCGAGCCATGCAAACTTGCATAAATACGGTATAATAAATTTGGTTTACGTTTGGACAATTTTGTTACAATAATTGGCTTTAGCGCAAATATCAATATGAAACTGCTACAAAATTTTTTTAGGAAGAAATGTCTAGCTTTTCTAAGATAAAACTCATACACAAAATTTACATTATTCTATTTTTATACAATTGCACATACAGAACTAGCTAATAAAAGTAACTAGAAACGCACAGTAGTTAAACATAAGTATATATTTTATTTCTTAAAAAATTATAACTAAAAAAATAAAGCTGCATCATCATCTGCGCAAGCCTTGTTAGGATTTTAACTCAGTAGGCTTCAGAGTTAAAAACTGAGCAAGGGTATCACAATTGTGTACTTATAAAGCCAACGCAAGTAAATAAAGCTGCTAAAATATACAGATGGCTGCCGTATTAATAAATTGGGTGCATGGCGAGATTAGGGGCATTTGTCCGGATCTGGTAACCTTTTTTTTATAAAGCCATCAGTTGCCCATAAATAGAGTTATTCGACACGGATTATGACCACAACCTAAAGCCTAGACGCAAGCCTATATCTTGTAATTCAAGAGCCCCCGAATTTAAATTCCGTTTTATAGTTGACATGAAATGTGTGCAAACAAAACCAATGCAAGCGGAAAAAGCAGTCGGAACCAACGGACAAGCTGCTGCAACAACAAACAATGAGCACAGCGGGATCAAGCGCGTTTGGCTGGTTCCGTCGGTATTTTTGGAGAATCATCGGTCGCTCACGGGTTGAGTTATTAAACTCAAACTGAGGGCGCAGCTTTAAGCTTAGAAGCGGACTTATACGCAATTATGTGGCCGGAATTCTCGGGGCAATCAATCACATCAGCAGCTGCGTAATTTCGGATGATTGCCTATGGTCGGTTTGATTAGCCGAGTTGAGCTATGACAAACCGGAGGAGCTGCACGCCGAACGACAATTACAGTCTATTTATTGCACCTGTGGTGTTTTAATCCGGCGGCGGAATCGGGCGATATGGCGCAATTTTCGAGGCGGTTTTCGATGAGCCACTAGTCTTATTGGGCCCTGCAACGGACTGAGCCGGAAGGCCAGCCGAGACACTTTGTGGCAGCCTGCCTTACCAATAGATATTGTGAATTTGAAAGTTTTTGTGCAAAAAATCCAAGAACAATTTATTAACGACTGGCATATGCGGCTGAAGAGCAAAATACAAATATGGCAAATTCTTGACAGTCCATGTCACCAGGCAGACAAAGCAAAATAGGAAGTATTCTAGCACCATTCTAGACACAACAACAGCAAAACGCAGTTGACATGGCGGATTTACAAAATGTGGTGTTGGCATGTGCAATACTAGGTTCTTGACAGATGATGACACCAATGGGCACAGTAGCAAGTTGATACTACGCGGATTCTTAACTTGATTACACACAATATGGTTTGCACATTTCTAGGGCGAAATACAAATTTTGCTCCTCAACAGACAGCAGTGCTAGTGGGCGCGGGGCAAATCAATACACACTAGTTTTACGAGTTATCCAGCAGAAGCAGCATAACTCCACTGTGCCCAAAGGGCATGACAGCAAGTAACTTTATGGCAATTCTGTTGTGTCAATGGGGCTTAGTAATAAACTGCTTTATAGCAGCAAGTTAGCAGATTCTGCGATGCTAAACGAATAATGCAAAAGAAAAGGACTAATGGTGATAAGCAACGTTGCTTAGGTGCATGGCGGCCAGTGCAAGGCAGGATAAGCAAGTAGTTGCCAAACACATTAAGCAATATGGACAGTGTTCTGAAGGACTTCGAGGCAAGCAGCCCATGCTGGACAACGGGTTCTGCAGTTTTGAGGGCATTTGCAGCCAGCTGCACCACGGTCATCACTGCGTGTGCAGTGAGCCATAGTTCTTATAGAATTAGGCATAGACTTTGCAAGCTGTCCAAGCAATTTTGCCTAGTTGTTCGATGGGCTTGCAAGACATAAAAAGCAGCCGTTTGGCACACTCCAATGCAGAATTCTTAAGCTTCATTCTTTTTTTTTTTGCATTAGCTGAGAAACCCTGCTATTACCGTAGCTAGTGGCAAAATCATTCCCTGTGCACACCCAGAAAAAAAGCACCTGTTATTTCCTGCCAAAGAAACTCAATTCGCAGCATGGTAATGGATAGTGACAAAGTTTTTAGTGCGATTTGTTTGCTATTGCACCCAATGCTACAATGCACGTTATTGCCTGTAACGTGCCCAAGAACAAAAACAATTGTGTAGATGTTATATTGATTTTTTGTCGCTTAGTTTTTCGCCACAGCCTGTGCGCGCAACCTCCTTATCCAGTGCCATAGGCCAAACGGGTCAAGGCACTGGTGTTTGTAGTAGGCGCAGCCAGACTGGCATCAATGAGCTGGCCCACATATATATAATTTGATAGAAGATGACAAGGTATCCAGACCAGCTGTAGCGCCCGTCTTTGACAAGTGGCAACTTGCAGCACCTCACTATTGTGCTATTTAGTGCAACCAGCCTGATAAACATGAATTAGTCATCAGTGGACGCTCTGCACTAACAGTAGAAATAAAAAATGTATTATAGAATGCAAACGGCTAAAGTGTGGAATAGAAAAGAAAAAATCTTGGCCGTAAAAAATGTCGAAACGGGAGGCCGGGTTCCATTTGCCCCCTAATTTTGCCTATGCAACTGGCTATGGATTTTTTCTACTAATATGTACCCTTTTTTCTGGCCGCTTTATTTCTTTTGTACGCATCAAGCCAATTTTTAAAAGACCAGCTTCAAAGCCTTTTTACATTCTCTTTAAAAAAATTTCCCATCATTATCTGCCCTATCTTTTTTATTTCTTTGTAATTTTCGCAGCTTTCTCCATGGCCGCAGCTAGTGTATCTAAGCAAGCAGCTTTAGCAACCAAAGCTTCTTTGCCCTAAAGCAAGTGGGCTATAGCCACAGCTACCTTTTTTTACAACTTTGTTGCCTTTTTATTAATACAATTACTTGATTGGCCTTTTGCGTTTAATAAAAAAGTAGTGGTGTGCCAAGTCTTGCTAGTTTTTTCTTAGTAGAAAGGAATTCCCAAGTTGGAAGCTGCGCTGCCAAGCTTTGCAACCTAACGTCCTCAAACAAGCTACCTTTTTTGTCTGGCTGCCAGCTAGCTATAAAATGGTCCAGGTTTGCCCGCCCACAGCTTTTAATTTAACATCACTCGCCTATCTCCGCTTATTTCCTATAAAGAATAATTATAATTGGTTATATTGTCAACTTACACACAGTAAATTTAAAAACAATAACATGGAAATCGATAGAACTGCATTACTTGCTGCTTTAAACAGTAATAAATTGGGATGGAATTCTACTGTTGCTGAATTAAAAGCGCACATTGATGAATGTGCCAATCAGTTTATTGACCTCTATGAACTAAAAATTCGCAATAATAAGGATAGCGATAAGCTTAGTGATATGTATGAGTGCGACCTAAGGATTGGTGACGTAACATATAGAGTTGGTGCATGTGCTCATATATGCGAATTTAGTGAGTGATAACTGGCTTAGTTTACCGGGTACACCAAACCATTGTTCACTTGTGCGGCTGGAGATAATCTAAACTTGTGGCATGGCGGATATGTGGCCTCTTTAATTTTCAGCTTATAAATAAGTATTTATTATAGTCTTAACTAAGGATTGCCCACTTTGGCGCAAATAAATGGTTAATTATTAATAACATAAACTATCATTATTTAAGTTAGTCACTTATTTAAATAGTTTGGAGTAGTATTTTATGGCTAAATAAACGCATATAAATTACATTTACCGCAAAATTTGTTATTACAATATATACATTATCTGTAGCACGTATTTGCAAAAGATAAAAAAATATTCAAGTGTAAAAAGCCGCTCAAAATATAAGCAATTGCCTTAGAAATATAAATATTGTTACTATTGTGCTTTCACTTTATTTAGTATATTTAAACTTGCATAGCGACAAGTTGAATATGCAATGACTAAAATGCATGTTTATAATAAGCTTGCTTGTTTGGTTGAATACTTTAGAACACTTAAAGTTAACAGTTAAGACGTACTCAATCAATATAAATATATATGTAAATATGTTATTTGTTTAACTCATACACATTCATTACCATTAAATAATATTAAAAATACAATTTCACTCTCTTAAAGTGCAATTGTATTATTATGATAGCCGCATAATAAACCAAGACATTTCTGTTAAAAATAGACTTAGATACAGCACTCAGCAAAAATAATAGCTCTTTTAGTTAATAAACTTTAATTGCATCTGTTGTAATTAATTACTGTCAATTACATGTTTTAATTATGGCAATTAATTAAATTATAGAATGCAAGCATTTGTTTATAGTTGTCGTAGAAAGAAAAGTCTTCTTCTTTATATGCGCCAAGGAAACAAATACCCAGTGTAAATTTTTTTAACTTTATACAATATTGTTTGTCAATAATTTTAGCTTAACGTATACCTTGTTGCACCTCATTTAAAACCGCTACTTTATACGTAGCTAAAAATGCTATGTAAATAGTTAAGCAAAAAATGCTGTGTGAAAAAATTAAAATTAAATTTTATGCAAAGTCTTGTGGTAAAGTCTTAACGCCAAGAAAAAAGCGGGGCAAATCCGAGATTATAAAGAGCCTTTGTAAGCGGGCCAAGTTTTACTAACTAAAATAAGTTGCCAAAAGCTATAAAAGCACAGAAATTAATAAAAAAAAGTTGGCTATGTTTCCTTGTTCTTTAGCTTTTTGCATTCTATAGGTTTAAACAACAGGGGGGTTTTTAATTTATTCTACTGAAATTATGGCTATTATAAACAACGCAACGTATTTGGATGCTGACCGTAATTCCGAAAATATAGAGGTGCCAATTGGCAGCATATCGGTTAATTCTACTATTGTCAATGACGTTTTATCCGCAATTACTAACGGTAATAGTCCGTGTGCAATAGCAATGGCCACGTGTATTACTAATCAAATTAATTTGTGTACACAAGAAATTAATACCGCAAATACAAGCATAGGTAACATTATAAACAGGCAACATATAGTACAAGCTAAATTTGACAACTACGATAGTGATAATGAATACGATGGTTCATTTGATGCAGACGTTGCCGAACTAACAACAATTCAAGCAGAAATAAGCAACCTGCAAGAGAGCAATACACGCCGCAATAACTACATGACAGTTGCAACAAATATGCTAAATCTTTTGTGTATGAACAATTACAGTATGTTTAAAGTAAGAATACTGAATGGTAATCTTCAAATTGTCAGTATACTTCATTCTGATTACAATTTTGATGGCAGTATGTTACTTTATAAAAATGGAAGTGTTCACAATGCAGATAATGATATTAAAGATATGCTGGGCAGCAATATCCAGTAAATTGAAAACATGATTTAATTATGTTTTAGTTATATCTTTTTCTCGCAACATATTTTTAAATAAATATGATGAACTTCTAAAATAATTTACAATTTAAAACTACTTACTAAAAATACGCACAATTATTTGTACAAAACTTTTCTGTTAGTAGGCAAAAATTACAGTGCTAAAATCTAGTACAAATAAAATTAGCAATTTAGTTATTAGGTAGTATAGACGTGTTGCACATTGTTAGATTTAGAAATGCATTGGTTTATTGCTGTTTTAAAATTTTATACCAGTTGGTGTGATTTGATCTTTACAAAATTTAGGTTTTAATATATTTTTAATGTAAAGTAATAAAATTACTTGTTAATTAACATTGACTTGCCGTTCAGCTAAGTTAATAAAAAAAGCTTGGCAATAAATAGTTTATTAAATGCTGCCAACGCTTTATTAAAAACTATTTAAAGGCTTGAGTACTCGGCATTAGAATTGGCACTGTTTTTATCAATCTTACAAACCACCTTTTATTACTATTTGCATTATCTCAATAGTATGAAGCATATCAACAATGTACAACTGCTTGAAGTAAACTATAATCAAGTAGAAGAGCTACACCGGATTGACCATATGCTAGTTCAGTCGACCCGCGTAGAAGACATTGTCGAGGGAATCAGCGGCAGCGAAAGCGAAGTAATTATAACAGCGCTGCTGTTTATTGTGCGGCAGATAACGTCAATCAATGAGGAAATTGAATCAGCAAACGATTTGACCGACACTATTGAGGGGCACCAGGGACTGGCCGGCGGGCAGGGCAATGCGGGACAGCTACACACACTCCAGGGTATTGTTGGGTCAATGGGTGATAACTCAGCTCACCGCTTGGAGTTTATGAACAATGCGGTAGCCAAGCTGGAGGAGTTGAAAAGCGGTAATATTACATCGTACAAGATTAGAATTGCCGGTGGGGCGGTACAGGTGGTCAGCAAGCAGCACTCGAGCTTTGGCAGCGATGGCGAGCTTCTGCTGTACAATTATGGCGTCCAGACGCCGACATGGATGTGGCGAGCATGCTGGGTAACAACGTTACCGAATAGGCAAACTCCAGTTTTATGTTGTTCTAGTTAAAAGAGCCACAATAAATTATAGAGTGTAACAGATTCAGGTAATGTGTGTTTTTAGTGGTTTTCTGGCGGCCCGCGGTTGGGCTGATTAACCACAGTGGGTGTGTTTTGCAGGCCGCGGAAATCAAGCCCGGGGTTTCCGGCAGCGTTGCCCGACGTGCGGATTCCTTGCTTGTGGCACATGTCGTACATGCTCTGGGGCACACGCAGGGACTTTTGTAGCAGATCGGGCGACTCGACAAACACCATAAACATGCCGATCATCGAGTGGATGCTAAAGTGGCAGTGCACGGCGGTGATAAAGCTGCCGGCGGTAAACCGCAGCTTGACGTACGAATACTCGGGAATGGCCACGGTGTCGCGGCGCGGCGGCGCATTGCCGGATCTGCGGACTGTGATGTTCTGGTAGTCGGCGGGCACCGGGAACTGCGACACCGCGGGCCCGTATTCGATGACCTGGAAGCTGCGCGAGTGGATGTGGATTGGGTGCGGCATCTGGTTGGCCGAGTTGATGGTCAGCTCGATAACCTCGCCGTGCCGCAGCACAATGGCGTTGGTCTGCGGCCCGTACACGCGCGCGTCCAGTGCCAGTGCGCCCATTGACAGGGCCGTGAACAGCGTGGGTACGCGTGGGGGCGCAAACGTCACGTTGTTGATGTGGTCGAGGTGCTGGCCCGTGCTGTACAGCTGGTTACCGATGTCCAGGCTGATCTGCCGGTTGGGCGTCAGCGGCGGCGCGTCATTGAACGCCTGCAGCTCAATGTCCTCGAGCCACTTGAACCCCGGCGCTGCGTACACGTCAGTAGCGTTGTTGAACGGTGCGCCCTGGTGGTAAATGACGTCGCCCAAGTAGGTGCGCGGCGTCATGCCGACCTGCGCCGGAATAAACCGCGCATGGATGGTGCTGTTGAACCGGTAGTTGCACTGAATCGAGTCGTGCGCACGCACCAGTACCGAATAACGCTGCGCCGGGTAAATGTCGATGCCGTCGACTGCGTGCGGCTTGGTGTACTCGCCATCAACCTCGATCACATGCATGCTGTGTCCGGGCAGCGAAAACTGGAACGAGTTGAGGTCGCCCATGTTGAGCAGCCGCAGGCGGTACGTCTTGCCGGGCTCAAAATGTAGCTCGTGCGTGCGGTTACCGTCGATCCCGTTGATCAGCCCCGACGCGTACCCGTGCGGCGGCGGGAACTTTTGGTTCGGGTCGAGCGTGCGCATTTCGCGGTCGGCAAACTCCTCCTGGAACCAGTCCTCGAACGTCAGCAGCAGGTCGTCGTCGTAGTCAAACGGCGCCTGGTTGGGCTTGTCGTAGACAATTAGGGGTGCGCGCAGGCCGTCGGAGATGCCGTGGAACAGGTGCTCGTGCACCCAGAACGTGCCTGTCTGCTCCAGGTGGTACACGTAGGTGAATGAGTCGCCGGGCGGAATTCCACACTGCGTGAGCATCCCGGGCCCGTCCATGTGCGTGTTGTTGGTGGGAAACAGCCCGTGCGCGTGCATGGTCAGAGGCTTGTCAAGTAAGTTGCGCACGGTCAGCTCCACGGTGTCGCCGATTGTCGCTTCAATTGGCGCAATCGGAAGCGCGCCGTTGACGCCCACGGCGCGCCGCAGACTGTGTCCGTCGCGGTCCACCGAAACATACCCAATGTCCCAGTTGACGGCCACACGCGCTGCCAGCGCTGCGCTGGCTAATGCGCTGGTTAGCGATGCAATGCAGAGGAGCTTCATTGGTTGAACGAATGCAATGTTTGAATGCCTATGTATTGTAAATGCTAAGGTGGTTTTTTTGGAATATAAAAAGCATGTTCCCCCTTCCTTTTTTCATGTCGCACTGGTGGCCAAACCTGTACCCGTTGGGCTGTTTCACTTGTGCTTAGTCAGACCAGCATGGTCCCTTTTTTACCGTTGCCTAACAATCACATAGTGCGGGGAGGGGGTGATAGAATAACATATATACTTTATGCGCTCCAGAAACACGGACAACACCGATGCGGGGTGGATAGCAAAAATGGTGAATTGTGGCCTGGGTTTAGAACCAAGTTGCAGAAATATAAGCGTGGTTTTGTTTCCGACAGGGAAGAAAAAACATACTTTTCTTTGCTATCACTACACACCCCCCTATTTCAATCTACAAATAAAAAAGGTGTAACAGCTATGCACTTGGCTGCCCTCGCCGTGTTTGTTGGGCTTGCTGCTGCCCGCCGGCTGGATGTCAGCTGGAATGTCGGCTATGTGCAGGTGAACCGCGACGGCCACAGCATGCGCACCGCCATTGGCGTCAACGGCGCCCTGCCTGTTGCGCCCATCTACGCCGACCAAGGCGACACGCTTTACTTGCACGTCCACAACTCGCTCAACAAAACTACATCCATCCACGCCCACGGCATCCTGCAAACCGGGTCCAACTTCATGGACGGCGCCGCCATGGTGACCCAGTGCGGGATTCCGCCGGGCGACTCGTTCACCTACCAAGTCGTGCTCAACCAAACCGGCACATTCTGGATCCACGGTCACGACCACGACGAACTGGCCGATGGATTGCGCGCACCGCTCATTATCCGTGATGCAGCGCCGCCGTACCAATACGACGGCGAGTATGTGCTGGCATTCGAGGATTGGTACACGGCCATGTTTGACGAGCGAATGGACGAGACGCTCGACCCGACCAAGCCGTTCCCGCCGCCGCCCTCGTTCCCATACGCGCTGATTAACGGCGTTAATGCAAACTACACCGAGACCATGCGGTTTGCTGCCGATAGCGTGTACCGTGTGCGGCTGGTCAACATGGCCACAACCGAGTGGTTCAAGTTCTCGATGCCCGGACACGAGATGCACGTGATTGAGGCCGACGGCGTCTACTCCGACCCGTTCCTTACCGACGGCCTCACCATTGCGCCCGGCCAGCGCTACTCCGTGCTGGTCCGCGCTCACGCCTCAGACCGCCTCAACTACCAGTACCTAGTCGAGATCTACGCCAGCTTTATCCCCCGCCTGGCCGGCTTGAATCCACGGTACCACGCCGGTCTGATCGAGTACCAGAAAGACGCGCCGCTCGTTGGTAGCGACAAAGAAGAGCTGCTTGACCAGCTGCCCGAGGACGTGCCGCTGGCCTGGAATTGGGACATTGAGCTAAAGGCGCTTAGCCGCCAGCCTGTGTTACCGGTCACTCGCCAAATCGAAATTGTCATTGGCGGCGCCCTGTTCTCTGACGGCATCACCCGCGACCTCATCAACAACGTGTCGTACGTGCCGCCCAAGGTGCCCACCTTGTACTCGGCGCTATCACTCGGCGATTTGGCCTACAATGCCTCGCTATATGGGCCCAACTCCAACGTCATCGTGATCGACCACATGGAGTACGTCGAGCTGCTGATCCAGAACCCCTCACGGCTGCCGCACCCTATCCACCTGCACATGACCACTTTCCAGGTCGTCGAATACGGGCCCGCCAGCGACGACGTCATAATTTCCCAGGGCGCCACGCCGCCTAAAATTCCAGCACCCGTGCGCTCGTTTGACCGCTGGCCCATGGAGCGCGACACCATTGTTGTGCCGCCAATGCAGTACGCCAAAGTGCGCTTTCACGCGCAAGACGGGTTTGTTGCTTACGGGCACTGCCACCTCCAAGTGCACTTGCGAATGGGCATGGCGTTTACCCTTGTTGTGGCCCCGGATGTTATGCAAAAGACGATGACTATTCCGCCGAGTATGTACGAGCTGTGTCGCAAACAGGGAATTCCAATCACTGGAAACGCTGCTGGAAATCCGGGTGCCGACATGAGCGTGTTACCACAAGAACCGTTTATTGTTTCGCACTAGACGAAGTTTTTTTATTTACCACTTTGTATAGAAACAAGAATAAATGTTTTAATGTTGTTACCAGGATTGCCTACCATTGCTTTAGCAGGTATAAGGCTAGTGGTTGACCTATTGCCTATCTATTAACGGCGATTTTATGGTCTGCTCAATATTATCCGCATACCTAACTTTAATAAGGAATTTTTTATGCTGCTGGCGCTGCGCCAATGCCTTCAACAGTGTTTTGGATAATATCGTACAGATTAATAACAGCCGGCACACGGTCTTCATGTGCCTCTTTGACAACTACATCCTGAAAGTTACCAATCAAAGGACTGTCTGCAAAAATAGCATACACCTGGCCATTGAACACAGTTACTTTGTACGCCGTGGCTCCCCGACCCATTAAGCTCTCAATTTGGCCGGTCAACTGGGTAATTCTGGCCTCCAAGTTTACAATTGCCTGGTAATGATCAAGCAGGTCGGTTACTTCGTATTCCTTACCTACTCGATCTAATTTGGCATTTTTCAGGTTTTCCTCAGCAGTTTTTGACGCTCTTGCATTGGTGAGATCTTCGTTGAGCTCGCTCAGCTTTTGCTGCACTTGGGCTTGAACTACGGTAAGCATACCGTCGACTACCTGATCACTAAATATACCTGCAATTTCTACGTTGAATAGGGTTATTGTTTGAGATCCAGTGACCTCCTCATCGACTAGACATGCGGTGGTTAGATGAGGCATAGCAATAGTAATCTGGTCCTAAGGAGCTTTTTTGTTGTTGGTAAAACTGTGGTTTTTAAAATAGAGTATTGTGTAATGGTAGGGATTCTGGTAAAAAAAAAGTATAGGAAACCAGCTAGCCTTTTATAGCTTGCCATGTCCAACTTTATTATTATTACGCAAAATTCAGCAGAAAAAAACCGGCTTCTCCCGATAATAGGACTAGTCAAAGAGACAGTTGCATCATTGCCTATTCTTTGCAGAGTAAAAGGAAAAAATTCCCCTTGACTGGACATTAATGCGCAGCCAGTAAGAAATTTATTTTACTATTTTTTTTACGAGGCAAAGTTTGACGAAACAGCAAAAGAGTGCATATGGGTTTGCAGACCATCGCTATTTAAAATAGTGTTGGTAACTAGATTGGCTAGTGGGCATTTCTAGAGCCGTAGCAAGTAAAGCTATGCCTATAGTTTTTTAAACTACGTCACTAAAAAAATTTCCATCTAAGGAAGTTTCCTTTGCCCCAAATAAAAAACCGAGACGTTTGTCTGGCACGTCATGAAGACTGCCAGCACTCCCCTGCTGCGGAATGGAGTCGACCCAGATTTAATTTACTAGCTGCAATTTGCGAAAAAAAAACCGTTTAGGGCAAAGAGGCCCGTTGTCTACATGGCATGTTTGAGAAATACATTATACTGTAGTGTACGGCCTATTTTTCAAGTGCTCTGCACACATGCTCTTGTCTATTGTCCATTTCTTGCTGTAAGCAGCACTTGAGCGCATGTATTTGGAAGGACTACTTGGCCAGCCGCTTCGTTGTGTTAGAGTAACAGGAGGGGGTGGCAACTTTTGCCCGCATACTTCTACAAACATTATGACACACTATGAAGGCAGGGAGGTCACGATGTCTTGCTGCGGCAGCCTTGCTGCGGCACTGGAAATCGATATCTTGGTGAGTCATTCCAGTTGCCTTTTATATACCCCGTGTATCCACAACGCTTACCTCGCTAAACTTTGTACACTATCGCAGCATATATTTTTTACTTCATATAACGCAGGGGCAACACTGTACACAAAAGCAGATTTCTCGTCACTTTCCAGATTCCCTGGTTACGTAAACGTTCCTGATTTATGGATTAAATAACAAACTTTTATTTTTCTGATTCAATCACCTCCCTTTTTTTGTGTTTCCTCGTTCCCTGCACGGTTGTTGTTATCAGCTCTATCTTCTTCAGGTCAATTGTCGTTTGTTCAGCATTTATATTCGGAATAGTCTCCAGCGCACAATGCTCGGTATAGCCGACCTGCCGGACGAGGTTCTGGAGCGCATTCTTCGAATTTGCGTTGGCAAGCCTGCAACGTGTATGCGCAACTGGAAGTCGAACTTTCTGTTTCTGCGCGTATGCCGGCAGTGGCGGATACTAGCTGTTCCGCACGTATACAGTCATGCGCTCATCCACCACAACCAGTCGGATCCCGGCGGGCGGCCATTGTACAGCAACACGAATGTTGATTTCATACTGGCGCAGTCGTACTGGCAGCACGTGCGGCGGCTCAGCATCACCGCAATGGGCGTTTCGAGCGAGCTGCCGGCGCTGGCAGCAATAGCTGAAACGCTTAGTCGGCAGCAAGCGTTGTTTGCGCAGGTTCGGTGCCTGAGCGTGCGCAGTATGACGAGCAGCATAGACAACGACATGCCACCGCTTGCTTCATTAAGCGAGGTGGCAGAGACGATGGCCAGCGCACTGCCAAACGTCAGACAGCTGACTATTAATTCTGGCAGCGTCAAGCTGCTGTCGCGGACGTTTGCCGGGCTGCTTGCCGACTTGCTGATTGGCGCATTGCAGCGGCTGGAAAGCGGGCTTCCAATGAGCCTTGGCGCTCGGGCGTTTTCTAGCCAGCTCGCCTATTTGAACATTGCTCTCAGCGAGACCGGCGCCCAGCATTTGCCGCGCATGCACGCTAGGTCGCTCAAAGCGCTGACGCTGCGCTGCGTGCCCCGCGGCTTTTCGTGGGCTTTGTTTGCTGACCGCATGTCGGAGCCGCGCGTGTGCTTTGCCGAGCTTTGCGATTTGGCTATGCATTACCGGCCGCCGAAGCGCGAATGCGCGGATGCCGGCATGTTGAGCGCGGTAAATATCCAGTTTCCCAAGCTGAGGCGGCTGCGCGTTGAGCGGCTGCCGGCCAGCTGCAAGCCGCTGTTCACCGCAGAGTACCCGCCGTACGTCGAGTACATGTATTTCAGCGGCAGCTCGGACACCATCCGTTACCTGAAGCTGCTGCGGCTGAACCGAGTCGGGTCTATAGAAGTCGAGCAGCTCTTGGCGTACAAGGACACTTGCCACGACGTTTACGACGCTGCCAGCCACGTGTTTGGCGCGGGCGCCACAGATAGCATCAGCAAGGGTGCGCTGACGATTCGGGACTCGGTGATACATGCTAGTCCCGGCCGCCTACCGTGGGCGTGGCTTACTCAGCTAAGGCTCTATGGCTGCTGCGAGTTTAGCGTGCTGCAGGACCTGCTGTGGAAGCTGCCGCGGCTACAGCAGCTCATTTTGCACGGCCTGATGACGACAGACACCGGCGCTGACGCTTCCATTCCGGCGAATGGCCGCCTGCCGCCTGTGAGCTCCACGCTGGCCCGGCTGACGCTACGCGACAGCGACGAGTGTCAGAATCTGCCGCAGATGGTCGGCAGCATTCAGCGCCTGCTGTTGCGGCTGCCGCGCCTTGCCCGGCTGAACCTCAGCGACAACATCGACATTGACAGAAACTTTATAGACAGCCACGCCCAACTCTACCCGCATCTACGCTCCCTGTGCATTAAAGTGTATGATTATTAGAAACAAATTTCCTTGAATAAATTTCTTATTTTGTTCTTTAGCGGGGTAATAAGAAAAAGGAAACTCTGTCTGTTTCTTTGCCTTCCTTTTCTTCTTTCGCTTTTTCTTGTTGCCTGCCGTGGGTTTTTTCAACAGTACCAATTTTTATTTTACTAATTACCTGGTCTTGTGTTGATGACACCATGCATTTTAACAATTTGCCTGTGGAGATTATCCGCTGTATAGTCAAGAAGCTGGTAACCAGACGCAAGCTGAATTTCGTGCAGTGGAAAGACACCCTGCCGTTGCTTGCAGTTTCGCAATTGTGGAGACACATATCCCTGCCGCTCATAGGCGCATATATCATTGTCGAGTGCGTCGAAAACTATGAGTTGGATGAAGTTGATGGCGAAGGCACCGACTCAAGCATAGACACAGGTGAAGATGATGACGCAGCGGGTATGCTATGGCTGTCCAACATAGAGTTTATCGAGCTCCTAAACTCTCCGCACTGCGTAAAAGTGCTGATGCTGTACCACGAGGCTCCCGCAAACTCGTTTATGTATTTAACAGCGGTGGGAAAGCAGCTCGCTCCATATGCTCGACTCTTCAAATCTGTCGAGTTTCTGGATATCACATTCTTGCCATTGGCAGATACTAATGACAATGAAAGCAGTGATGACGAGGCAACAGCAGCTGACTTGCTGCCTATTGAATTACTAGCCACACAAATAACCGCTATAATGCCAAATATTGTAAAGCTAGTCACTAAAACCCATGGCATGTATGTAAATGACCCGGCCATGACTACATTTTGCTGCCGCATTATTAAAGCATTTGCCCATCAGCTAAGAGTCTGCCAGTGCTTCTTTTCCATATCACTCGAGTCCATCCGGTTTTCGAGCCAACTTCAAACTGCTAATTTCATACTAGACACAGGGGCTATAACTAATACGCCTTCAATTGACCCCACGTCACTTACACAGCTATGGTTGGACAATTTGCCCGCACAATTTCCATACAAATGGTTTAATACCAAGCTGACGCCCGGTTATATTATGTTTGACAACATTACTAGTTTGGGGCTAAGATGTCGCAGAGATCCACTTGCTGCGGACACTACGCTGGACAGTCGCAATGCTCTTGATCCTGAAAAGCTACCCAAGCTTCGATTTCCTAAACTAAGGGCTTTGCGGTTGGAATTGTGCCATAACAGCTATATGCAAATGTTTTCTGACTGGAACATCACATCTTTACAGTCGCTGATAATCAGCGGCACACTTGCCCATATTCAGCGGTTCCCATTCCACTATTTAACATGGGTTGGCAGTATAAGCCTGTTTATTTCATCCGCCCCTAAACACAAGCAAGATGAATTCTACAAAGTAACAAACTACTTTAACGGCCACCTTGGTAATCCCAATAATTGTATCCTTATACTCCACACGTTTGATTTTGATCTCTGTCCGGAAAAACTTTACTGGCCAAACCTCACCGCTTTGCAAATTAATCAAGCGGTTGAGCTGGCCAGCATTATAGCATGCTTGCCCAAGCTGCCCAACTTGCACGACTTGGATCTTATTCTGCTCTGCTTTAATAATCTACCTGACGCCATCAGTGATTGCACATCTCCAGCCTGGCAAGAATTGGTGTGCTCACCAATAGACACAAATTTGACAACGCTAACGCTTGATACATGCTTTCAAAGCGTAACTGAAGCATTTGCAACCAGCATATTGATGTACTTTATGGCCAGAATTGTCAAGTTAAAATGCTTGCAAACAAGCTCAAAGTACCACAAACTACTAGATGCAGCAGTGTCTCGCCAAAAAGCTACCCATCCGCACATGGAATCCACAAGAATTGTGTATAGTAGTTTTGCGGGTTGAAAATTTTGTCAAGTCATCCGATAAATACACATAAAAAAATTCTAGTGCCAGCTGGGTAGCTGCTTCGGCAAATGTTAAAGTCTTGGCCTCACCATAGCTTCCTTTTGTCACAAAGAAAAATTAGCCAATACTACCTGTAAGCAAAAGCCGGAAAAAAGAATAGCCACATCTTTTTTACACTTGCCAAAGCTCCGCCTACAAAAAAAAGGGGAGGGGGAAAGGAAACTTGCCAATAATCCCACCCTACCGAACTTTCTTCTTCTTTATTCTTGTTAACACTTTGTTTTAGTTTTAACTATTAGTTATTTTTTACAACTCTTGCGCTATGTCTATTACTCAGCTGCCCCCGGAGCTACTTGACATAATATTTGACAGGTTTTGTCAGTCCACCTTAGATGATGCAAACGTGGCTGCTTGGGCAGACACGCTTCCCATATTGAAGGTCTGTCGCCAGTGGCGTGTTTTGGCAGTACCCCATGTGTACAAATACGTTTTTGTTGAATGCCACGATGAATCAAACGAAGATGATAATGATGATGAGTTTAGTGACAGCGAAACTATGAAAACAACTAGCCCGCAGCTAGAGTGGCTGACCAACATTAACCTGCATAAGCACAATAACTACAGCCCAGTTGCAAAAGCCATGTACCTGTACATTGACGCTAATGTTGCATTTCCACAGTTTATTTTAAAAACAGCTGAGCTTCTTGAGTTTGGCTCTGTACCACTGACGAATTTACAAAAGCTATATATGACCATATGGACAGATGTGGATATTCCAGATAGCCAGAAGCACATTGCTCAACGCCTTGACCAAACTGCGTCTCTTTTTGCTAGTCATCTACAGCGGCTAAAATCAGTAAAGATATTTGCGGATATGTTGAATCATACAAACAAGTATGCAGAAATATTTTTCAACAAGCTACTCAATTTAGTCGCCACTAAACTAGATTCGCTGATTTCCTTTCTCCCTACCAGTTTAACGTTGTTCAAGTTTACAAGCCAGTTGTCTTGTTTGCGCATTGCATTGGATACTCCAGAGACATGCCGCATTACTCGGGAATGTGCAGAGTCACTAAAATCGCTTTTTTTGTTCAGCGTACCACGAAGATTTTCATGGGAGACGTTTGTCAAAGGTGCAGATTCAAAGCGCATTTCCATGCCGAATATAGTAAAAATGACTATTATATTTAAGGTCCGGGAACTTTTAATAATGGATGAGATGTTGCAGCAAGAAGATATTAATGTTCAATTTTATATACCAAAAATTGTCTTTTTGCGACTAGAGCAATGCCCACACAACTTTATTACTTTGTTCCACAACCGGCTTCCACCTGTAATGAATTTGCTTTACATCACTGGTCCTGTTGAGGTTTTACGGCATATTCCACACTTGAAGTTGGGCGCAGTCCAAAAATTAATAACGTTTGTTGATTCAATTGACACAAGTAAAGAGCAACTATTCTACCGCACATTCAACACCTTGTATAATAAGAAGGGGGTAGCAACAGGCGGGGTAGTTTCATTGCAAGGCTTTGACTTTGAATTGGATTTGCAACATATTGAGTGGACGGCAATTCAGAAACTGTGCCTTGGAACGTATGTCGAGCTAGATTTTTTGATTACGCTTATTAGCCATCTAGGGTGGCTAACCGCAATGTCAATTACAAACCTCGGATTTGACAAAGCTGAAGTAATTGGCCAAACCTATGGAGTAGACATGGACTTGCCGCCGCTGGAGCCATTAAAGTCAAGCATTACTAAATTTAATGTATGCTGTGCTCATCCAGAGCTGTTGGTTCAGTATGGCTTGCTTGTATTGCGTGCAGTTATATTGCGACTGCCAAACTTAAATACGTTATTCGTAGACTCGGACTTTGGTGAGTATGTGCGCCAGCTTGATGCTAGCCACCCGGGACTTTGTTCCCTTCAAAAAATTAGAGTATGCCCAGATAATTTATTTTACTAACATCAAATTAAAAACCAACTACAGCTGTTGTTTGCAGTAAGCTTGGCATTTGTAATTTATTTAATAAATATGCTGCTCTCATGGTTTACTTCAAGCTGCTGGTGCAGCATTTCCATGTTCTGGGGTAATAAATTTGAGTATATCTTTTTCAGGACAACTGGGAGGCACAATATTTTGAACATTGTTTACTAGGTGCCAATAATAGCTTTCGTTACTAAGGTTATAGCAATTATAGTCCTGCAGTACTGTAGTGCTTTGGGGAGCATGGCACTCGGAGCTTGAATGTATTACATGTACACAGCCTTCATGTATTAGGTATCTGTATGATACAGCATATCTGCCCATTAAACTACTTATAGTATCATTGTCTTCAGTTTCATTAAGTTTGCTCATTTTCTTTTCTCTTATCCTTTCAATACTTGTCATCACGCCAGTTACAATAGCCTGTGCCTCACACGAGCTAATATCCACACAAGGCACCAGGCGGCATGGCACGCCAGTCAGTTCTTTGTCATACACATATACGTTAGATAAGTTGCCCATACTTGTTTATAAGAAGTAGTAATAGGTGAATAGTAAAGAGTAAGAAAAACCTCAGAAATTTGTATAAAGATTCGTTCTTTCGCCACACACGTACCAGCTAGGTGTCTTTTATACCTTTTATTGTAAAGGATAAAGCTGTGGCTATTGGTTGCAACTGAGACTTCTTGCTGCGGTTTGAGACTTTTGATTAGTGGCTCACTTAGAGTAGCTGGCCAAACATTTTAGTGCTATTTACAACACAGTGCAGCGCTACTTTTATATATTATCTTATTAGTATAACTGAAAACCGGGCTATTAAACGAGGGGCAACAAGCTTGTGTTTTCTAAACCCGTTATTGGCTTCAGAAATAAGTGCGGACTTGCGTTTTCTGGATAAAAATAATAAACGCTGCGGCTCATTTGTTGGGCTGCTATAAAGACAGCTAAGCTCGGCTTACTTGTAGTGGTTAGGAGCCTGCGTTTGCAAATTAATTAATTAATTTACTGTAAAGAATACAATATATTTGTCTAAAAGAAAAACCGCAGCCAACTAAATTAATTAGCTTTCTATAACTGGCATGGTCAGCTAATTCTTGGCATTTCATCAAACGTAATATGTAGATAAATTTAACTTTTAAAAAGTATAAAATGCCACCTCATTTTCTTCTGCATTTTAATGTCTCTCAATATAGCTACTTATTCTTTTACCTTGAATTATTTTACTTGTACACACAAAAAAATGACAAGGCTTGATTACCCAAATCACATCAACATCGCCATTAGGATTGCCAGCAGTATGAATTTTACAGTAGCGGAAATTTGGGAGAACCAAGACGCTTATGAAGCCCATGCAGCGCCTATAACAACACGAGTATTGGGCAATGACGAGGCAAGTGTAGCCAATGAGGTAATAGCACACTTAAGGGCACAAAACGTGCATAATGGCAAACAGTTTTACTGTGTTGACGAAATTAACAATGCAACCTTTGATGAAGCTATGACTAACTTTGGAAACAACCACCAAATACTTGATAACCAAATTGACAACCCTCTGGAAAGAATCCAAGCAATGAGAGAAAGTTTAGAGCCAATTTATAGCTCATCCACACAAAAAATGAATTTTTTCAAATTTGTGATTGATGCAGAATCAAATTCAGATAGTGGTAGAGGTTATGGAATATATACTATCAATTAAATGGTATATTTGGTAGTTGCTAAACTGGCTACTTTATCTGCAAAAGTTTACATTCTATTAGCAAATGGCCCATACAGAATGCAACAATAGTTGCTTGGTATTCATTAAAGAGTTCTATAGCTTTGCCATGTCGGGTTTTCCGAAGCGGCTGTTGAATACAACAATTCTAAATAGATTTTCCGTGTCAGTGACCTGCGCAGCCATAGTCTGCTCAATAGAAACACCGCTAGCACACGTTTGCCAGTCATTGTTATAGAAAGCTATGACACGGTCGGCTCCTAACTCAGGTCTTACACCATTTGCTTTCATTAGAATATTTTCTGGAGTTTCAGCTGCATTCCCAACAATTCTAATAGTGTGAAGTTTTTCTGGGTTAGAAGGCACTCCATTGGTTTCACTGCAGTAGATGGGCAAAACCTGGTATGTGTAGTATTTGGATTCAGTGGTCATTGTGGAATAAAAAGAAATAAACTAAAGAAATAATAAAACTACCTAGCACTGTTAGAAGGGCGGCTACAGATTTTATAGCAAAAAAGCTGGCATACATATCTATTGCAATCAGCAAATCCACTGACTTTCTTTTTAAAGATAAAGTCCTAATCGATAACAGCTTGGCAAACGGAAGAAAAATACGTGGCAGTTTTTTAGAGCATGAAGCATTGGCACACTCAAATTATCGATGCCTGTGCCAGGAAATGGCACGGGGCAAGCTGAGACTTTGGCATTTCTATTCCAGCCAGCAAACATGCAAAGACTTAATTCTAAGGGAGAATTTCAGCTAGCCAATTGAAAATTTGTGTGTTTATTTAATTATAATTTTTTGCAGCACTAAAAATTTACAGCTAAATTAATATAGTGAATGATTTTCCAATACATGTGTTGTTTAGATACCTGATATGTGTGGCATATTAGTCTATAAGACTTTTTGCATGTTCCAGGTGGCCATCTTCACACACTCGGATGCGCACAGGACTAGAATCCAAAGGTGTAATAGTATCATTGTTTTTAGGGCACTCCATCCAGGCATTATCCTTAAATATAAGTATTGTGTGAGTAGCTGGGCTGGCACGTGCATATTCATATACCTCCTGGGTAGACATAGCAATATTTTCAACTGGATCTAAGTGCATGCCATTAGCCCATCCGTTTCCATGTGAAACAAAATTTTCAATGTTAAAAGTGCATTTAATTCCCATGTCAACTGGTTAGCTTAAACTTGTGGATAATGGAATAACAGTATTTGTCCTAAAATATGATGGTGAGAATAGAAAAGAACTGACAAGATAAATAGACAGGTTTTTTTGCGAGAAATGAGGAGAGAAAAAGGGGGCGTATTTATAGAGGAAAGCGCGTCTACTTTTTCTCCGTGTTTGCCAAGCCAGCTCTGTTTATTTCTTTGGTGCTTTTAAGCTGCCTTCCGCAGCTTTTTTAAAAGTAAACCGTCTTTTTATTTTAGCAAGCGGAAGAAGTCTTCCAGCAAGGGGAGACATTTGGGGCTAGAGGAGCGCCGGAAGCTCCGCAGCCATTGAGTAAGCGCAGCTAAAAGTAAAAAGTAGGCCGGCTCTTTGCTTCAGAGAGGTTTCGAGTGGTGTGAAAGGGAAAGGCTAATTTGTGGGCTTGGGACGGTAGCCAAGACGTCGAAACAATTGGGCAAATAGAATCATCTGACTGGGAGGAGCCGATTTTTGTGGTTGTGTTGGCGGCATCGGAGCTGTTGTTCAGCGACAGTAACGATCGAAGAGGGGCTTACGAGCCGAGCCGATAGAACCGACTCGCCTGCTTTGCCTGTGGGATAAACGCGCATTTACGATTAGCAGAAATGCAATTCAGCTCTATCGTGATTTGCGCTTTTTCCGTTTTTTCCCTCATATTGTCATCGGCGTTGTGGATTCTTGTTTAATTTGTAGTAGCATAGAGAGAGTACTTTTGAAGGATGTCGGGGCCGAACTTTCTCAAGGTAAATTAGCGGTGACCCTTTTGAGGCTACGCGAGGGATAAGGCAGCCAAGCGGGAATGACTAATCGTAAACAGACACAGCACGACTTTCATACAATTTGCGGAGTAGAATGCGATAGAAATCATAAAGAAGGCGATTGCCGAGGACACGGCAGGCAACTACGAAGAGGCGTACCTGCAGTACAAGAACGGCATCGAGTGCTTTTTTCTGGCGATAAAGTACGAGAAGAACGAGAAGCAGCGGCTCAGCATG